>PVJI01016513.1:0-38059 GCA_004026765.1 Micronycteris hirsuta | reverse complement strand
GATCCCAGGGCCATGGCTCCTCCCCTACCTGAAGACGTGGGTTGATGGTGAAGCTGCCTGAAGTGGGGTTCATACAGGAAACATACTGTACGTTCGTGATCTCCTTTAGAGACAGCTTGTTTCTATCATACCTGGAACAGTCAGAAACCACAGGTGAGTGTTGTGTGAGGGCCCAGGCAGGTAAGTGTCTTGTCAAGGCGAGGTGTGATGTGCCCTATCATTCATGTGTCTGGGTGGTTAAAAAAAAAAATCCAGATCCATTTGCAGAGACTGAAAAAAGACATGAGCCCAGGACGAAATCTTGAAGGATCCAATATTTGTGGAAATAGCATGGGAAGGAGACCACCAAAGTGGACTGAGAGGTAGGAGGAAAATCAGGGGTGCGTGGCACCCCAGAAGGCAAAGGAAGTCAGTGTTTCCAAAAAGAGAAAACAGGCAGCCACATCAAGTGCTGCAGAAAGAGAAGAGATGGTGACTCAGCTGGATCTGTTGTATTTCATAATAAAGACACAGTTGGTAGTTGAACAGGAACAGTTTACTAACGTGGGGGCAATAGAAACTAAACAATAGTGGATTGAAGATGAGCAGGAGATGAGGGAGTGAAGACAGAGTGAGAAATTTGATTATGCAGGGAGAGACAGAGCAGTAAATAGAACATGATTTTTTAAAAATAATAGAAGAAATTTATGCAAGCTTAAATATACGCATGAAGGAGACGGGACTAGTTGATGACGTGAGGATTTTGGGAGGTGGAAGAAAGTAGAATCAAGATGCTGGCGGGTGATTCTGCCTCAGGGAGGACGTAACGGGAGGAGGGACAGAGGATGCTTGGGGATGCAAGTAAGTTGTACAGACGCGTAAGCAAGATGGTTGATGGCGTGTGGTCATCAGCTGAGGTGGGTGGGAAGCTTGTGGGCATTTCTGAGAGTGGAAATGTAAACATACGGAAGCAATATGGTAGAATTTCCAAGAAATTCCTGCTTCTCGTTTAAGATTTGTGACCATGAATGAATCCAAAGTAAAACTGGGAAGCCTGACTCTGATTCCTTCCAGTTTAGTTTTGGCTGCTCAGATGCTGGCGTGGAGATTATGGGTAGTTGTAGAGGGTAGGCATCCAACAGAGCCTTGGGAATGAATGAAAGGTGACTCAGGTTACCACCCAACTCTAGTTGTCTCTGAATTCCCTCTTCATACCCCCCACTCTTTTTCATCTGCCAATTCCATGTGAGGTACGAAGGTGAGCCAAATGGTCTCAAACCATTGACTTGGGTTTTTTTTTTTGGCAAGTTCAGACCTTTTGACATTAAAAACTGTACTGTTTCAAGAGATAGTATTGGGCTTATGAGTTGCTCTAAAGAGACCAGGGTCATTAAGACCCACAGACACTCAGCACTATGCAGCGTGTTAGGTGTGGTCATTGAGGTGCCTGCTTGGTGCTACGGGACCGCAAGGAAGGGAAGGGGAGTGGTTCATTCTCCTCTGGGGGTTTGGAGAAGGCAACTTTTGAGAAGAATATTGAATAAACAAGTAGGCTTTCCCCCTTAGATGTGAGCTCAGTGCCGTCTTCACTTGGGGAGCAACGCTGCTGCCTGAAAATGCCCTCCGGAGAGCAGAGAATCTCCTCCAGCACCAGAGCCTGGCTGAGGTGTGCAGCTCCCAGGGAACAGCAACAGGCCCACAGCCCTGCCTTGGTCCTCTCCCCACTGGCCCCAGTGCCTGGCGAGGGATCTTACCAGTGACCATAGTCCAGGTGCTGCCTGATAATGGTGTGGGGCTGCACCGTCCCATAGGCATCTACCTCGGGCATGTTCATGTCATCAATGAAATAGATGAGCTTCTTGTTCCCTGGGGGACCGTAGTTTCTCCCAGCCTTCTTTTCTAGAGGTTTCTCCAGGACAGCTGATGAGAAAGCCAGTTAGTGAGAAAAGGATATTCAAACCTTAGGTGTCAGGACCAAGACAGTACAGAGGTCAAGGACAGGCCATAGTGCCGCATGCATGTGTGTGCTAACGGCAACAGTAGGCACTCCTGGATGCAGGTGTTCTACAGGACCAGGTGGCATTGGAACGGCCTCACAGCGCTGCTGACAGTGTCCTACAAGCACTGAACTTCTTACTCTGTGCTGTGTGTTAGGCTTTCACAAACATTAATTATCTCACTTTACCCTTATCATGTCACTGTGAGACCAGCACTACTATCCCATTTTAGAGATGAGGGAACTGAGGCTCAGAAGAACAAAGCAACTTTTCTAAGGTGGAGCCAGTATACAAATCCAGGGCAAACGATGAAGCCCTCGCTCCTCTTAGCATAGATGTGGTCACAGTTTTCTCTGTTTATAGACCAGGAACAGAAGATACTTCGACTGTTCCAAGGCCTCAGAGAATTTCTGAGAAGTTTCCAGTATCATGAACCCCCCTTCTCCCCAACACCTTCAGGCTGTCCGGCTTCTCCCACAGTATCTCGGGGTCTTTCTGGAGACTCAGAGCAAACTCTCCTCAGGAGGCATCTCTTCAATTATCCAGCCAGGGGAACGGAATCCAACGGGATCGTTTCCCTGCCTGACAGGACTTGTTTAGAACAAACTCAACTAATAGGGTGGAGGTGTATGTATTTTTTTCAATCAAGCAATTCAATGTTTATGTATTGCAAGAACCAACATTTCCTATTTCAGCTGGAAGCTCTAAGAACCCTCTGATTCTTTCTCTTGAAAAACAAGTTTGTAAATAAGGAGAAAGTGCCAATAGACATAGAAGGTGGCAGATAGAAAGACAAGTTCCTTCATGAAGCTTGAATATTCTAATTTTCTGGTCCCAAGTTAAATTAAGTGTTTAAAATATGAATTAAATTTAAATTTAATTAGCATCCAATTAACATACACTATCAACCAATTAATCACCCAACACCTTCTTTCCCCCTAAAGATATAACAACTATGTAAGAGATCTGTCAAAATGAAATATAATTAATGGGCTGCCAAGGATGTGTTTTTGAGAACAGTCCTTTCAAGAAGAAATTCTCCCTTTAGAAAGACTTGTTTCTCCTCCTCCCAAAGCAGTGATATTCAAATCAAGCCCTGAAAATAATTAGACCCCGTAATTTGGGTTGATTAAGCTCTTTGTGCTTCTAAAAGATTGTTGAGGAGAAAAGCCTGTCAGTTAGTGACAAGTGGCCTCAGAAGGCAGCGGATCATCTCACAAGGACATGCTAAGGACCCCAGGGAAAGAGAAGCCCCGTAGGAAAAGGCACACACACTCGGGCCCCTTCTTGGCCAAGCCCTGCTCTGAGTCCCCACGTCAGACAGAACTGTGGCAGGTTATTCTGTTTCCAGCCAGAACTGGAGAAGCAGAGCGGGTTTAAGTGTCAGTAAACGTGTTGATGTTGAAGGTGCCAAACACGTGAGACATATAAATAAATGTGGCCTGGGCTCTGCATTGTGTTCAACACACGCCGAGGGTCCGGCCCACACCCAGGCCGGAGTCCCCCGCACCGCCTTCCCGAATTTCCCATGTGGGATGCTTGGCGTCAGCCGGGGGTCCCGTGGAGCAGCACCAGCTGCCTCCAGTGCTGTTTGACCAGATCATACGTTTAAGGAGCCATTTCATCGTCAAAGTGAGTTCGTGTTTGTTATACCGTTTCGCTGTCTGCACTGCTCCCATCCTTGTCTATTGGCTCTCAGCTAGTAACTACGAAATCCTCCCAAATGGCGTTCCCACCCTCACCCTAGTGCACTTTGCTGTATTCTCAAAACAGCAGGCTGGGTATCCTTCTCAGATATAATTCAGGGCGGCCAGTTCCCTGTTAAAACTCGGGTGGCAGTCCACCTCACTCGGGGCAAAAAGCCAGTCTGGCTTCATCCACAGACCTTGCATCTGTTTTTTCTGCCACTGCTCCCCTCCTCACTCCCTCCACTCTGCCTCGGGGCCTTTGCTCTGGACTTTCCTCCGCCTGGAATCCCTTTCTCCCAAATGCTCACGCAGTGCTTCTCTTACTTACTTCCGGTACTCACGCAAATGCCTCTTTCTCAGTGAGTCCTTCCCTGGCACTCTACCTAAAATTACCACCCCTTCCTAGTCCCTGTCCCTGCTTCACTTTTCTCCATAGCACTTATTATCCCTTCGTATCCTATACATTTCACTTATTTATCTTGTTTATTGTCACACCCCCGCACTCCGAACGCCACTGGGACAGCAGTCTCCGTTTTTCTCACTGTTGTACCCCCAGCACACAGACTGTTATTTAGCATAAAGTAGGATGTTTGAAAAGCTTTTATTACACTAAGGAATAAATGAATGAAGTTTATTATTGTGACAAACTCCATGAGTAGGCAAAGAAAGACCCATTATCCCCACTTTGTAGCTAAGGTAATAGAGGCTAAGGCAGGTTAAACGCTTTGCTGGAATGAGAATTTGGGTCTGAGGATGCTGACATTACTGCTTCTTTCATGTCCCCGGGAGAAAGACTTTGTAAGCCATCACATCCCGATCCCTCTCTAGGGATGTCCCTGGCCACGCCAGTCCCACTGAGTCCCGCGGTCTCGGAACCTAGAGCAGTTCATTCATGTGTCCATGGACGTCACCAGGACCCTGCTCTATACCGAGAATTTGACATGCATTATATCATTGACCCTGAAGGGCTGCCCCATTATGTAATTATCACTGGCTTTTAAAAATCTTTTAACAAATGAGAAAACTGAGGCTTCGAGAAATTAAGGGACTTAATCCAAGGTCATACAACTATTGAGGACAATGCCAGGATTCCAACCCAGGCTACCTCATGTAACCACTTCTGTGAACTACTTCTTAAACACCACTGCAGCGTGGCTTCTGCCCTTGAGGACTTCCCGGAGTAGCTGACTCGTTGCCTGACGCGTTTTGACAGGGAGCATTAGTAATTACTCCCGTCTTGCTTCGCAGCAGCGTGATTCGTGTGCCTGTGTTTGAACTGTTCTTTCCACATTATCTAATTTTCATGTTAAGATTTAGATATATTGTGAGGGCTTTGTACTTATTCTGTCAAAAATAATATGCTTTGCATGATTATAAAAACAAAACATATTCATTATATCATGATTAAAAAGCATAACAAATCATAAGGATGAAAATGAAAATTACCTATAGTTCTTCACCTAGCCATAAGCATTACTTTCAACATTTTTGTGTATTTCATCCTAGTCTATTTGCTCTGTTAGATTTTCCCTTTACAAAGCAAAATTATACTGCATATTCTGCTTGTATTTTTTTAATTTCACATATTGTAAACATCTCTATATGATACATACATGCCCCCTAAAACTTGATTATTCTTATTAATCCAAGTAGGTTTTTATTTTTTTAATAACAAAAAGTCTGTTTAATAAAGAAATTACATATTTAACAGAAAAATTGTTGAAGCTAAAACTTAAAAGGCACATTGAGGGTCCTTTTTTAAATACAATTTAAGGGAATTAATTTCACGTTATCAATAAAACAAAATTCAAGAAAATTATTTTGAAGCTTTTCTTTACTTACAACTTTTGGAAAATAAAGTTCATTATATTTTCCCATAGAGGAATGATGTTAAAATGTGGGGTTATATTCCCGTACCAGGATTCAGCATTCAAATAAATCATTGTTCTAGACATCGGTATGTCATAAATGCAAAAAAAATACCCTAAAAGTCTAAAAAGTCTTTACTAATTTAAAATACTATTCCCAGTTCCATTAAAAAGGCATAAATACATGGCAAATATTAATTACAAAAGGCATCCCATGTGCTATTAAGTGCCCACACAGGAAGAAAATGTAATAGGGACCTAAAACTGAAGTACTTACTATATTTAACATTAAGTAATCTTGTCATTTTAGAATTTAGGGCATTGCTAGAGAAATAGAAGGCACAAGATTCTTTAAAAAGTTGGCCAGATATTTAAAAACATTTTTTGATACATTTTCTGAAAACAAGCAGAAGCATTCTGCCACCTCACTAATTCTCGAGGTACCTCTTCACAACGTTTTTAAAAGTTTTGACACAATATACATCCCCTTGGTCATCCCTTCGCTGCTCAGTTTGTTGGAAGCTGAAACCAGAGGGCTCCCTCAGGCTCTGCCCCGCAATTGCTGGCTTCGCTGTTATTAGAGCTCCTTCTCACTCCTGAGAAAGCTGTAGAGGGAGCTACCCGGTCAGTGGCAGGAACTTTAAAAAAAGCTTAAAAACATTTGCTTTGTGTAGAGTTGGCCAAAAGGCATGAGGATAAACCAATGCTGGTTGTTTACAGAGCAGAAAGTGCTATGTAAAGGCAATCTGAGATGCTATTCTTATGGGTGCTTTTTCTGTAAAGAAATCTGACGCAGCGAGATGAAATAAGTCACACGACTAGTTCCCTTTCATTTTCTCAAGGTGGTTTTCTGGACCTGGTTTCATGTGAATGCTTGGCAAACAGTGTTAGGTTTATCTGGAGGTTTGAGGGACATCCTATTGATTAACAACAACTAATTAAAAAAACACCTAATTAAGAGAGAAGCTGGTCACACAAATACCTAGCGTGAGGGCTGGGGAGAGCACCCAACCCTTCACACGAACACCTCATGATGGGCATTTTACAGGAGCAATGAGATCTCACAGCCTCCTTAACCAGTGTTACGCAGCACCTCAGAATACTTGCTCCAGTCCTCATTGAATCAGGACAGTTTAGGAGTTATTGTGGATTCATCCTTGATGTGCTGCCAAGGGAAGGGGTTCTCGCAGTCTCTGGATGACCCTGTTACTACGTCACTGCCTGCCTTGGATGAAGCACTCCATAGACCACTGTTCCTGCTGCAGCTGCTGCTTCTGATTGTGCAAGTGGCTTTGGGTGGCCTGCACCTCCCGGCTCTGCTGGGCCTGCTGCACTAACTCTGTGTGTAACCACTGGCTCTGTACAGTGCTCATGGCACAACTGAGAAGCGTGCCTCTCTGCTGCTGCCTCCCAGGCCTGGGCCTTCCTCTTCAGCTCCCCACTTTCTCTTCTTCCCAGCATGCTCACAGGGGGCTCACTTGGTTGCTTTTGCAGGAATGTTTTTTCCTGGAGGTACTGGGAGTAGGCCTTCACAGCTTCCCCTGCTTGGGCTTCCTTTAGCTCCTCCTATAATGCCTGCAGGTCTCTGTACTGTTTCTCCCCCACTGCCTGCCACTGCTGCTTCAAATTGGATTCCAGCTTTTCCATCGCCAAGAGATGCATCTCAAGCTCTAAAGTTCATTGGGCATGTGAGGAGGCTAATTCTTATCTCATTCACAGGATCTCACCACTTTCTTGTGCATAGTTGTTCTACTGATTTTCAATTTCCCCTTAGCACTCCTTAGTTTTGTTGGTCAACTTCCCCAGCATGGATTTAGTGACAGCCTGGACAGGGTTGGTGAGCAGCCTAGCTACCTTTGTGACCACTTTTTGCTGGATTTGAGCTTCTTTTATTTGCTGGTCAAGCTTCACCACCTCCACTGTCTTCTGTAGGCTCTGTGGTGGCCTTCATTGGCCTCTCTGGTTTCCAAAAATTAATAATAAAAGGAAAATATAATGTAGGAAAAATACTGGAGGCCTTGGAAAACTTGCTTAGAGTCCAGCCTTTGTTCCACAGGTCACTGAGAGTCACGGAGGACAGAGGGCCAGGAGGTGGGGTCAGGGCCTGCCACGTGCGCAGGCAGCAGCCCCTTGCTACAAGGGCTCTTGATTTCTGGGGTCTGAGCTCAGCAGGAGGCCAGATCATCCAGCACTGACAGGAACCCCAGCTCAGCCTGGTCCTGACCAGGGCGCCTTGAGCAGCACCCCGATGCCCCCCTGCTGGCCAGGTCCCAGAGGGGCACAGTCGTCCTGGATGGTGCTCAGGTCCTCAGCAGCGCCACCGTCGTGGAATGGACAGCCCTGGCACTCTGGTCCCTGGCATCCCTGGTCCACACTATGTGGGAGTAGAAAAAGTAAACCGCAGGGCATTTTCCCTGCAGCAGGAGCCCGGCCCTGGGGCTTTCACGTCGTCTGACTCCTCTGGGAACTGCAGTCCTGGCGTTGCCAGGCCCGTCTCCACCACGTTGAGCTCACTCTCCTCTGGCCACCGGCAGCCCTGCCCCCAGCCTGGCCAGCTCCCCGCCATCAACCGAGGTCAACTCCTGGGCCAGGTGGGCACAAGAAGATGCTTAGGCATCTGCAGCCTGTTAGAACCGACTGGAGCCTGTTCTACTCTCTTTCACCACACGGAACGTGGAACATGGAATGTAGGTCTCTCCCTAGCCACATCTTCATGGTGACCAGGCAGAGGGGATGGAACCAGCTGAGTTCTCAGAGGGGACTTTAGCCCCAGTGTGTCTGTTGGTGTTGGGAACATTTTTCTTGAAACAAAAAATATTCTAAAGTTTCTATGGTGGGTTTGGCTGCTGTTATATTCAGCTCCCATTGCTGGACCTTGAGGTCTAAGTTCATCTCCAGCTCAAGGAGATCCTTTGGCCTAGGAGATGAGGTTGTCTGGCTTCTCACCACTGGGCTTCACGATCTTCATGCTCCAACTGAATATAGCTTCCTCCTTGGGGAGTGACCGCCTGGGAAGAGGCCCCAAAGCTTGATTTTAATTGTTGCACTGTTTCATAATTCAGAAGTACCAAAATTTAGGGAATGGTTTCTCTATTATCTAAAAATACGTTGTTTTCAATTTTCTTATACCCTGAAACTCCCTTCTCCTATTCTAAGCAGAGTGTCTTGCTCACTAGAGAGACAGCTTTGGACATTTAATTTTGTGTCATCTTCTTGGAAGACATGGGCAAGCAGACAAGCGCTGTCGGTCTGTGATGATGGAAGTCAGTGCTCCTTGGAGGCTGAGAGTTTGGTCGGATCTTTTATGATCCTTTCCAACGACAAACTTTCAATGAACAGGTTACGAAGATTTGTTTTATGCAAAGACCCAGACACTTGAGCTCCTCTCTAATTAGTATAATTAAGCACTTCTATATTTGTTGAACGTATTCAAACCGCAGTCGGGCAGTGAGAGAATTCAGAAGGGTGGAGAGCATCATCTCTGGCCCGTTCTCTCAACACTACAAACACAAGCCCATGATGCCCTGACCGAGTTCTTTGCGTCTCCTTTTTTCTTTCCAAACTATCCTGTCTGTGGGTCATTGCAAATTCTTCTATTTTAAAACATTCTATTTTCAGTCCTGGCTGGTGTAGCTCAGTGGACTGAGCTCGGGCTGAGAACCAAAGGATCGCCGGTTTGATTCCCTGTCAGGGCACATGCCTGGGTTGCAGGACAGGTCCCCAGTAGGGGCCACGTGAGAGGCAACCATACATTGATGTTTCTCTCCCTCTCTTTCTCCATCCCTCCCCCTTTCTAAAAATAAATAAATAAAATCTTTAAAAAAACATTCTAGTTTCAAAATGAACGAGAAGAGGCTGAATTGAAAGTATTTTAAGAGACAGAAAACAGACCAACTCAAATAAAGACTACAATGGATTCTAAAACAATGTAGGAGAAGACACTAAATGGCACCAGTAATCAAAGATGGTGGAGTTACTCCAACCAAATAAAAATGTATCTCACATTGCCCTCTGTGAACTGCCTCCCAGCAAGTCTAGAACTAAACCTGTGTTTAATTACAGTAACCACGCCATCCCGGACAAATCCGTCTTCCTTTTAGTATGAAATTTTTTTTCAGCTACTAAATTCCAAAAGCTATAAATATCATGAATACATATAAAAGGTTTATCAGGCTACAAAATGGGTATTACCTTCTACTGAGATTTTACAGATGATATAAAAATAACTTAAAACAATCTTTTATGATCTTAACCCTTGACGAAACCCAAGGATAGCCCCTGAAGTTGTGCCTCAGCAGAGGGAACGGCAGCAGTGCAGCTGGGCGTGCGGAGTTTAGAGAGGTGGGAGGCACAGAGAATGAGCACAGAGCCATGCCCCTCTCAAGCTGAGATGCTGCGTTACTCATTGCTATTAATCTGTGCCTTGCGCAGCTGTTGCAGGCGAATCAGTTGAAGTCTGAGTGTTGCAGTGACTGACTAAAGGGCCTATTTTATTTACTATCAAAGGGAAGATGTCCATGTGCTCTAGATATCAGATGAGCCGAAGCAAGTTGGCATTCTATGGATCCAGATGTATGATTTTCAGTTTTATCAATCTGGAAGGCCATTACAACTTGATGAAATAAGACAGCTTGAAATAAGACTCATTGTGTGACTTTGAGAGAAGTCACTTAACACTTCTAAGCTTAATTTTCTCATCTTATAAAAAACAGAGGCTGTCATCACTCTGATGGACACCATCTACAACTTCCTTCTCATTAACCGCTTTCCAGTTGGGTAGCCATATGACACAGTTCTGAACAGTAAGCCACAGACAAGACTCTGTGTTCTTGGAGAGATCTAATTTCCTGACATGGGCACTAACTCTTCCCTTTCTTTTATTTTTTTCCATTTTAGAATGCAGATGTGATGGCTGAAGCAGCAGCCCTTCTGCTACCCTGAGGGAGAAGCTAAGAGAACAATAGATATTACGGTACAGATATCATTAAACCATTGATTCAGCATTAGCAACTGCCTGCCTTGAGTCTTCTTGTCGCATGAAAGAATTTTCTGTTTATGTCACTCTCATCAGATTTCCTGCTGCTTGCAGTCAAAAGCATTATGGGTACAGTGTGTCATGGGTGGGGAGGATTAAATGAACTAACGCACATGGTTGGGCATATTATAAACATTAAACACAGCATGTGCTGCCCACAGTGGTGAGCAATGAGAATGCCTGGAAACCCACCCCCATTAGTGTTTAAAGGAGTTCTGAGTCTGTGATTAGGAAAGTATTCATGGGAGACCTGGGAGCTGGATGTAATGAGAGAGAGAGAGGGGAGACAAAGGAATTGTCAAGCAGCTGCCTTTTCTATTGGAAAAAAAATCTGATTTTGAGGAAAATTAGTGAGCTGCAGAATATCTCTCAGGAGACCTTGATGAAATGACCTGCTGGGTGGAGTTGTTGCCCATTTAAAAGTTGGAATGTTTCTTTCCAAAACATAATTTTAGTTTTAGCATAGTTTATGTTAAGCTTCTTTAAAAAAAAAATGGGGTTTGCTTGTATTCTTTTTGTTTTGCCACTTGATGCTTAGAAATTATTTTATAATATTTATAGTTTCTTAAATTTGAAAAGGATTTTAATATTATTATAACAGCTTTCATCTACTAAGCACTTAGTCCATGCTAGGAATCATTGTGAGTGTTTTATATATTTTATCTTGCTATTTAGGAGTGGAAAGAATGAACTATTGATACACTCAACAACGTGAGTAAATCTGAAAATAGTGCTGAGTAAAGAAGTCACACGAAAACAAGCATACGTTGAATGATTCCATTATGTAAATTCTGGAAAGTGCAACCTAACATACTGTGACAGAAACAGATTGGGACTTGCATGAAAGGGAGGGATTTCCAAGGGACATAGGAACTTTCAAAGGCGATGGACATGTTCCTTATTCGAATGGCAGTGATGGTTTCATGAGCACATTTTTCAAAACTTACTGAATTGTATACTTTAATATGTGCCACATATTACATGTCAGTTAAAACTCAAAAATGCTTTTTAAAGGGAAAATGCTGGAATATTATACTGCTTTTTAGTAGGAAAATGAATAAATAGCTATGATTTATTCACACAATGGAATTTTATGCAGTAGTGAAAATCAGTGAAATAGATCTCCATGTATCTAAACAGAAAATGATGTAAAAAGTAAATTGCTGAAGGAGATTCCGGCATGTTCTATATTGAACATTTAAATGTATACAACCCGGTGGATGTTTATGGGTACCCATGTGTATCAAAAGTGCAAGTCTGGAGTGATGCACATTAACTTTAGTAGCCCAGTTAATGAGGGACATGAAGGAGGAAAGGATGGGGGTGGTGTTTCGGTTGTACCTACGATGGTAAGATGCATAAAAAAATGACAAAATGCTAACATCTGTGAAATCCAGGTAGGTACATGACCATCTGTTATATTATTTCCTGTATATTTCTACATGATTGAAATATTTCATAAATTTTTCAAAGTCCATCCCACATTCAGCAACCAGTTTCCCTTGCCAGGGGCAATTCTTACAGTTTCATATATGCCTAGATGTATGAGTACATATATGTGTAAATTTTCATTATCTCTTTTTAAACAGAATTTGGAGCATGCTGTGTATACTGTTTTGCATCTTTCTTTTCTCAACAAAGCTTTGGAAATAGTTGCAACTCAATTCATACAAAATTTCCTCGCTCTTTGTAATAACATTTAGCATTCCATCATACGGATAATTAGGCTATTTTGCCATTAGCGACCCATTTTGCACATCTGTACAGATATACCACATCACATCCAAGCTTCTCTCAGTTACACAGGGCTTCAATATAACTGCCGTGAAAACACTGGCCTGCAAAAAGGGATGGGCTTCTGAGGGGGGTGGGGCTCTGGTCTAAAGCAGTAGCTACCTTGTAAGTCCCTATATTTCCTTTTGTAAGTTTCCTGTTTCCTCTTGCATATCTACCAGGTTTCTGGCTCCCGCATTTCTAACTGTTCGTAGCATATTAATACTTCCTCCATTTTAGGAGCCATTTTATTGCTTCTTTATAAATTGTTTTAGGCTAAGAAGTCAAACAATCAAAGTCGTTTGGACTGAGCCTAAGGAAAGAGGGAGGAGGTCTAGGGGAAGGGAGGTCAGCCTTTTTTAGGGGTGGGGACATGAGCTCTGCTGCATGGACTTTGTGACCTACAGGCCGGTGGCTCTGGGGCTTGGGGTTTCTTTCAGGTCCTAGTCGCTCCTGGAGAGGCGAGGGAAGGACAGGAGCCTCATCTGCCACCTCATGTAACAGGAGGGATGAGGACAGAGTCCGCCAGAGAATGAACAGGAGACCACATGTTGCGTCTTGGTGTGTTCCAGCAGCAGGGAAGCCGGCGTGCAGCCCGGCTCCATTCGACAGCATGCTGTGACTTTTAAAATAATTCTCTGCCTTCCAACAACAGGGAAGACGCAGGTCTCCCAGGCAAGGGACCAGAGTGGGAGCAAGGGGTCTGGGTGGTGCAAGTTTCTCAGCTCCTCTTTCTTGACTATAAATATTTACTCTCTATTTAAGGTATTTTTTACATTATAAAATTATAATAGGATTCTAGAAAACTCCTCTGGAAGACTGCAGTAGTCCTCCTAAGAATGATAGTAATAATATCAAATATTTATTGCAATTTCCAAAGTTTTTTCTACTAGGGATGCTGTAGAGCCTAGTGGTTAGAGCACAGACACGGAAACCTGACTGCCTGGGTTTAAACCCTGGCTCACCACTCACCACCTACTGTGTGGCTCAAGGTAGCTTGTTTAACTTCTCTGTGCTTTTGTAACACAGGGATACAAATACCTCACAGGGCTGTACAAGATTAAATGATTTGAAAATGTGTAAAAGCCTAATCTTAAGATTATGCCTAACACATATCTGGGGAACATTTGATAAATTAGTTAGTTACCATCAGCAGCAGCAGCAGCAGCAGCAACATCATCATCAGTATAGTTGTAAAGTAACAGCAAGAATTGGTGCAAATGGACAGAGCTGGTTATCTGATCAGTCATTGGATGTAAGCCCTGCAATGAGTGCAGAGGTGTATCTTTCCAGGAACAAGACAGAGAAGCTATGTTAGGTGGACCAGCCAGTATTAAGATGCAAACCAGACTCACTGGCCACGCACCCTAGCCAGCCAAATGACCCTGCCACGCCTCTGGTCCAGACCTCCCCCAAATGACATCTCAAATGGAACACACAGTGGGCACCGTGGTTTTCACGTTTCACAGACTTGCTGGGGATGAAGCTACTTAACAAGGAAAGACCTGAGAGTGCTCATGGAAAAGAAGTTCCCTGGGTTTTTGGAAAATCAAAAAGACTCTGTGGCTGTGGACAGAATGATGAAGTTACCTGCACCAGTGCTGAGACAGCGGAGTGGGCTTCCACAGCTTCCCTTCGCTAGCTGCTGGGCCCCCCATCACAGGGGCGACTGTTTTGTCGTGCACGTGGGGCAGAGGGGAAGAAGTGGGCAGCACTGAGCAGTTACTCCCGCCCGGTAAGAGTGCCCCTCAGTGGTCACTTAAGGAATCTCTGCCCCACAGCTTCCTGCTAGGAGGATTTCATGAGCAGATTGGGACCCTTAGAAAAATGTGGAAATGAAATTCCACCCGCAATTGACAAGAGAAAAAAATTCAAAGTCAGATAAACTTTTGATTTTTATATTGCTTGTATCCTATTGCTCTCAATAAACAAATTCCCTCTTTTAAATGAAGAAAAAAAAAAAAGACGTGAACCAGCCAGCCATGGGAAGTTTGCTCATGACCACAGCTGGGCGCTAATGCAGCGGTGCCGGCCGAGACAGGGCATGCTGGCAGCTGCGCTCTTGGGGGTGAAGAGGAACCTAGTTGTCCCTGGGGCTGTTAAGACTGAGGGAATTTTGCAATGGTTAGACATAGCTATTATTTTAAAAATTAGATAAGTTTACAATTAAGTAAATTATAGTAAAACAAAGACAATAAATAGTCAAAATTCATCAGATCTGAATGATTTTGCTACACTTTGCCATTATCTGTGCTCTTGAGGTTATTTTGGTTGATTTTACCTGTAACACAGAAGTACTGCAGATGGTGTGCTCCTGTGCATCACTTCTCCGCTGGAAACCGGTCGCTGTGGGAGCGTTTACACTAAGGAAATGGGCAAGCATGCAGACCAGGGCTTGGTTTGTTTTGTTGATTGTATAGACTTAGCAAAAAGCAGGAGGAAAACGTTCACGCAATTTAAACTTAAAAATGTATTTGCTTGTAGCTGTCTGCATTGCAAACAGCACAAAAAAAAATTGCAGAAGTATTCTTTCAGTAGTCAGACAGAAGATGCTCACACCCTGGATAATTAGTGAAGTTTCAACATAAGCCTTCATCATTTCACTTTACCTTACTTGTTAACTCTCATGTGGGAACCACAGAGGATTCCTGCATTAGGGATGAGGGTGCATGACCTTTACCATCCTGGCAGTGGATGAAGCCCATGGAGAGGTCTCTCTGTCACTGAGGGGGAGAGAGGGGACAACTCAAACTTCCACCAACAGGCTGCAGCCACTCAGCTGCTATGACAGGTAGAGAGCAGACACAGCGCCACCCCTACCAGCACGCGAGGCTGGCTGGGCCTTCCCTGGGAGAGGCGGCAAAAGGTGCAGAAAGAAGGCAGGAAGCGAGCTGGTGTCTCGGGGGGGCTTGGGGAGAGCAGAGCACTGGCGACACTGGAGTTGCCTGTGGGGTTGACACTGGACATGGGCCGCAGAAGGACCAGAGAAGTAAAAACGGTCCAGGCTGAGCAGGTAGGGTCAAAGTGAAGCCTCCTTCGCAAGTCTGCCCGCCTACGGCCTGATGATGCCGTGTTCATTTTTCATGTTATAAGCTATGGCTTATATTAAGATAATTTACCAATCTGCAAGCAGATGCACACTGAATTCCTCACACTCAGCGGATTTTACATTCTAGTGGTGAGGCTGGGATAGAAGGAGTTGGGCAAGCCTGTCACCGTGCAAGGCATAAGAGCAGGATTTGCCCCTCACCCTGCCTCTTACAGGGAGGCTGGCGTGGGTGGTCCTTCGGAAGGAAGCTGTTTCCAGGGTTAGTGTTGAATGTTTCTATAAAACAGGAGACCCCACCGTAAGTGAGGGCCAAGGAGGAAGTGACTCCAGTGAGGGGAAATGCCTGTACTAAGCCCTGAGCCTGAAGCTGTGCCCTGGAGGGCCCTGGGCCCCTAGGAAGGCCAGTGTGTAACCTTCCAGCGAAAAGCAGGTTCAGTGTGGGCGGGAGACGGAAGTACCATGCCAGCCTTGCTGCTTGGTGGTGACCTTGGGCAATCATGTATTTTTACCTGCACCTCAGTTTCCTCATCTATAAAATGTGAGGGGTGAATAAAATGATCTTGAGAGACATGTCAGGTGACAGAAGCCCATGTGAATCTTGAAGAGTTTTCAGGGTTTGTTTTTTTGTCTTTTTTTGGTCACCAAGGTATTAAACTGCTCTACGCCGAACTCCCGCCCTGGAGGAATTTAGTGGGCCATGGAGGCGTGTGGGGAGAAAGGATGGGTGGAGGGAGGCTGTGCTAAGGTGTGCGGGAGAAGTGGGGCAGAGGGGTTGTGGGAAAGAAAGGAGGGAGGGGCGAGGAGGGTACTGTGAGAATAAACGCACCGTCCAGCTGAGCAGGTGCCTGCCACTCTGCTCCAGCTCCGTGTCAGGTGACAGGACCACTCAGGCACCCTCGCCCCCGCCACGCCCCCTGGGCCCCTTACCCTGCAGCATTGCCGATGTGGTGTAGTAGTTGAATGGTACGTTTTTCACCAGGTAGTCCTCTGCGCTGAGGCTGGCTAGCTTGGCTCCCACCAGCACTGACTTGCCTGTGCCCGCGGTCCCCACCAACATGAGTGGTCGCCGCTGCTCCATGAGCCGTTCCATGAAGTAGCACACTCGGATGGTCTCGCTCGTGTGTACCAGACAAGCCTGGAATAGGAACACAACGAGTGTGCCAGGGGATCATGGGAGAAACAGGTGTAGCACAGAATGTTCTGGAGGGTTTCAGAAGAGGGAATACTGCTGTCATGGTGGATCTCGCTACCATGGGCAGGAGGGTCCTCCCTAACATCCACAGTAAGGCCATTCTATCAGCCCATTCTCTGGATAGAGAGCACCTCCTCCCTCCTCTACCAGCTCTGCCTGCCTCTCCGGGGCCTCTCTAACATATTCAGAACCTTCTGCCCCTGCCATCTCTCCTATCCCCCCTTCAGGCTACCAGTGGGGTCTGGTAATTAAGTATCTGGCCTTTGGGGGGAAACTCGTGACTTCATGCACCTACAGTTTCCTCTGGAAAGGCGAGTAGCTGGAGCTGACCAGTTCCCCACAAGGTCAAAACTCTTGGATAATGAAAAGGGGCAGCTTCTGGCATCACTGCAGACCATTGGGGTGACTGCATTTCCTTGGTCACTCAGCCACACTCACCTGCAGAGGCATCTCAGGGTCAAATTCAAACTGGGGGATGAGTTTGGACCATGGCTCAAATTTCTTGGTCTCAGGGTCTATGTAATAGTCGAAGATGGTTCCCTGGGAAGGAAGCTTGACCGTCTTGAACTCGGCCAGCCACCACTTGCTGAACTCTGCGCGGTGGTCCATAAGCTGCCGGAACAAAGCAGAGGGGCGTCGAGGCTCTCAGTTCCTGAGAAGCCTGGACAGGTCATCCTGGTGTCAGGCAGAAGGGCAGGGCAGGAGACACAGTGCTCCTGCTTGTGCGGGTCTGCCTGAGAGACCAGCTCCTCCAGGACAGATGCTGTCTGCGGGGGACCAGCCCCAGGCCGGGTGCCGCTGGCAGGGCCTCCCTTGAATTTGTGTGAATGCCCCTGACCATGGCACCGGCACATTGCAGGGCCGTCGTGGGTGGTGGGGGTGGGGCGAGGGAAGTACAAGAACACAGAGGAGAGAATACAGGACCACGGACGGGCCAGTGTGGCCAAGAACTCCCGCAGAGACAGACCGACTCCTGAAACTGAGCATGCCCGGGGTGGCAGCCTGGGGTGGAATGAATGAGGTGGTGTGGCTGGGACACCTGGGAGCACAGTGGGCAGGGAGGGGTTGAGTAAGAAGAACTCAGAGGGAAGTCAGGTACATAACCACAAGGAAGTTCCTGCCTCTGTGCTTCAGTTCCCTTCTCTGTAAAACGAGGATCCTAGAAAAGAAAATTCCTAAGGTTCCCTCAAAGGCTGAAATTTTAAAATCGGGGAGCTCCAGAGAGAAAGCTACAAGTGGACTTCCCAGTAGGCCCCTTTCTCCTGTAACTGGACACTGAGAAGACAAGGCTTCCTTTGCTGAATCATCCCACAGCCCTTGTTCCATTTAACGAGTGGGCGTCTCCTCAGCAATGACCTCAGTGAAGAGTCCCCTTCCAAAGTCCCCATCTCCTTTAAATGTTGAGAATTCTCTGGTCCCTTCCTGCCCTTTGGACCTGAGGCCACCGAGGCTGTACTGTCATCATGGAGCAGAGTTTTGAACAAAACATCACCTCACCTCACTTAATCTTCAAAATGCTCTAGCTTATCCTGGCTGGTGAGGTCATTCCTAGTTTATACCTGAAAAGACAAAAGCTCAAAAGGTTATACAAAAGCTCTAGAAGCATACGGGGGAAGTGGGAGTCGAACACAGGATTTTAATCTCCCAATCCAGTGTTCTCGGAGAGATTGCTGCTTCTGAGAGACCATTTCCTGCAATTTCTGCAAAGTATTTAGCCAGCACTCCCTCCCGCCTCCTATTATTATTATTGGGTTTTCTACTCAGTAGGGGCCGTATTTTGTGTTTCTGCTTTGCTTTTTAAATGTAATCTCCATTGGGGTTTGTGATGTCAATATCTTGGCCAACTTCTTACTTTTCCATTTGGAGCACGGTTTTTGTCATTGGGCGTGGATGCAGGGGTAGGGGTTAGGGTGTTCCCTGCTGCTAAAAGCTTTCTCCCTCATCCTCTCCCCACGTGCGAGCAGTGCTGCCTGCGGCTCCCAGAGCCCGGAACCTGAGTGCCTGGAGGGAGGCTTTCTCCTGGGCTTTTAAAGAGCTGAGTGGATTTAAATTTTTCCATACAGAGAAAGAAAAAATTGACCGGTATCTTTCTCTTGATGTCCCACTGCTTCTCTGCACCAGCATGGGAGAGAAGCCCAGCAGCGGTTGCTGCCTAAGATAGTTCAGCAGCCACAGGACAGGCACAGCATTTGACGGAAAGCAGCAACCTGTGCATTCCGGGTCTCTGTGCATTCCAGCGAGGCCTCCTCCATCCTGCTAGGCTCACTGCATCTCTGCCTCAAAGGAGAAATGTCAAGATGCCAAAGCTCCAAGGGCTGTGGTTCAGACAGGATAAAATTCTCCCCCGTCAAATTCCCAGTCCAGGCATCCTCCCACCCTTTCCCATCTGCATCAAACTGTGGAGAGGAAGAGGGAGAAAAGTACCATCTCCAAAGCTTGTGAGAATTGCTTTCTGAATTTTGAGCAGTAAGGAACAAGTTAGGAAGTGATGAGATGTGGGGTAGATGTTACAACCAAAGCCTGTGAAAATAGAAAATAAGTTAATTCTTAATTCTTCCAGCTCACCTCCATTTTGCATTCTTAGAACATGGCTCTGCCCTGGGAGGTTGAGACTTTTTACCTCTCTCCACAGAAGAGCCCACACTCGACCCAGATCAGAAAGAGTAAATCATAACTGCAGCATCTGTCACTTGGTTTAATGCCCTGTTGTGAGAGACGTATCAGATACTTATAATGAAACTGAATAGTTACATTCAGTTTCTAAATATTCAAAATCTGACTATTTAGGAGAATATTAATAATAAGCACACCCGTGGGCCAACTCCATTCTAAGTGCTTTGCCCATATTTATGTTGGCAATTAATACTTAATCCGCACAACCATCCTCACTATTGCCACACTCATCTCCTTTGTACACACGGGCAGAATAAGGTAGGGAGAGGTCAGTTACTTGCCAGTGTCCCCTGGATAATAAGTGGCAGAGTTCCAGCTCAAATTTAGTCTGTGTTCTTCACCTCTGATCACATTCCTGACAGCTAGAGTCAGTTGTAAAAGACTAGTCTGCATACTTTTGAATCTGTTGTTTCTAGACAAACTACCTATTCTTTGGAAGAAACTGAGTCAAGAGCAAGGCTGGGAATGCAGGACGTTTTAGGGACTAGGATGCCAAGATACTCCATGCCAACATTCCTTCCCATAAAGAGCGTGAAGCTACAGTGGCCAATACCATGGGCTAGATACCGCCCTGGTTCAGTCCAGCCTTCTAGGAACAGCTCTGCCTTTCAGGGTCTGGGGGCAGAGTGGTTAAGCTGGCCTGGTAAAGAAGACTGGTGCATGCTTGTTCTGGACGATATTCAGAAGACTAAAGAGATTCTTCCTACAGCACAGTATCGTTCTGCCTATAAAGCGCATATCACTGTGAAAAGGACTGTACTTACAACTGCAGGTGCCAAAACTCAGACACTGCTGTTCTCCATGCGATTGGGAACACGGCGACTAACTCAAAAAGCAACAGCTCCAAGCGCATTCCAAGCTCGCGTCTCCTGTCACAGGGCCCTTCCGCAGGGACTGAGGTCTTTAGCAGAGCAATGGGTAAATATCTACAGTGTGAGGCTTTCATGTTAATGCTGGCATTTAGCTGCCCTCTCTTTCACTTCATTGCTGGAAGACCAGTTTTTGCCACTATGGACTCGAATGTTGAGTGTTAATCTCAACACATCCTCTTACCTGATCTTGGATCATTGCTCCGCCGAAAGCCCAGATGGCAGCAAACACAAAATAAAGCTCATAGGTTTCCTTGGGGCAGTCCGCGGGGATGTTCTCCTTGGTCAGCAGACACTCGAGGAGGCGGCACAGCGTCTGAACCATGCTCTGCTCTGGGACTGGAATTATCCTCTTAAATCTGCAGAGGGAGACCAGATGTGTAATGAAAAACTGGGTTTTCCATCCTAGAGGCGCTGTTGGGTAGCTGGGGACCCCATCTGGATTTGATGCACTCATGGTCTGTCAACTTCTTTGGGAATCCAGAGGACTATGGTGCTACTTAAACCTTTATTGTCATCAGCTGTTAGGGTTAGCGCCCTTTGGAAAGATGTAAGGGCCCAGAGTGCTCCTGGGAAGCTTCCATTCCTCCCCTCCCATCCCCTCTTCCCTTCTCTGAACATTGACGATTCCCTCTCACTCCTTGGGAACGTAGGCAGCTTCAACCAAAGGACTAAACATCTCAGTAGCTTCCCCCTTTCACAGTTTCTCTGTTTGTCAAAACAGCAAAGTCAAGGTGGGTGTAACTCTGAGGTTCCACAGCTCAGAGGAGTTCTGTCAGTTACACACATTGCAAACATTTTCTCTGGGGCCTGAGTCTTCGCTGTGGGACCGAGTGGGCCAGGGCCCATGGCTACTTTATACAATCATTATGACTGGTTAGAGTGCCTCTTCCAAAAATGTACTTCTGTGACTTTGTCCTCGCCTGGCTTTGTACTTTTAATCTTGGCTTCAGAGGAGTTGACTGGAAAGCAGCTATCAAGAGGTGCACAAAAGTGCATCTATGCCCAAGGGAGCGGAGCACATGCGTGTGTGCACGCATACACACGCACACACTGATGCTAATCCCACCACGCATTCACACAGAGTGCACCATGCACCCACACGCTCGACTCCTCCCATGTGCCCGCCAACCCGGCCCCGCCCAGGGCCACCAGAGGCAGGCTTCACTGTGATAAGATGAGCAGTGCCATCAACTGACCCCTTAGAAGTCGTTTCCTGGGTCTCAGAGTTTCACAGCCTTCCGTTCTCTTCAGTGCTTTGTGTTTGTGCTGACTTTTCATCAAGTCGCAGTCTTTACAACAATGCTACAAAGTGGTCTAACGGTCTAGGCCAGCAACTTTTAGGGGCTGTGCCACAAGGGTTTTTAAAACATGCAATGCCTGGCTATTTAGTCAGGGGGCACTGACCCCTTTTTTGTTAGATTGTCAAGTAAAAAAATGACAACAGCCACACAACAATAGCTGTCCAGTATGAATGAATCAAAATTATACCTATTTTTTGGTCAGATCAGCAAAAAATATATTTTCTGTGTGCCGCAGAATTTTAGTCGTTAGTTTATGTGTGCTGTGAGATGAAAAGGGTTGAAAATTGCCAGTCTAGGCATTACTTTCAGGAATACTGAGAGAACTGAGTACTTGATAGGCTTTCCTTCATTTCTTTGACACATATGTGTAATAGAATGTCCGAATGGAGCCATCTCAGGCTCTGTTTCAGGTGAGGCACCAAGACATTACCGGGCCAACTACTCTCATGTTTCAAACTGAGATTCCAGACCAGCCATTCGCAGCCCTGCCTCTCGTCTTCTCAAGGGCAGCGAGGATCAGAGTGGGAGACAGCAGAGGGCTAGAAATTAGCACGCAGGGTGTTAGAGGGAACTCCTGGCATGCAATGAGTGCCCCCTCTCCCACAGGGAAGGCGGGGCTTGCCCAAAGTGGGCGCTGGAGAATGAGGCTTTGGCAGGACGACTCTGAGGTGGCCAAGGACCCGAGCCTGGGAAACTCTGAGGAAGCTTGTTCGTCGCCGTCGGGTATAGAGAGGGTGCTTGCTGGGGCAGCCTGTGCACCAGTTTGTCTAGGGAAAGAATGGGTGAGTACTGCCTGCAGTCTGAGCGTGGGCTACAACATGTGGGGTTGTGTTAGATGCTGGCTAAGGGGACCACCTGGGGGAGTTGGCGTGAGGAGATGATGAAGAGCGAGAATGGTAGGCTGATGGATGGAGAGGCACTGGTTTTAAGGAAAGGGAGCTCCCCAGTGGTGAGAAAGGGCCCAAAGAACTCACAAAAGCTTCTAAAGAGAAGGAGTCAGGTTTCCAAATCTGCCACAGGTAGGGGAACTAAGGCCCGGATGGTGGCTTCACTCAATGAGACCTTTCCTGCTCCTTACTCTTTTCCTGCATCCCTCTTCCATCCTGAGGGGTCGGAAACTACAGCTAGGGAGGGGAAACCATCAGAGTAAGAAGAAGAGCCCAGGACAGTCCCCTTTCCCACTGCAGGTGGAGTTCTGGAAGTGGCCTGAGCTGAGGGGGCCTGGGAGAAGCTTTCGTTTTAAGTGGAGTTTTATTTTTTTTAAATTAGCATGTATGTGAGAGAGAGAGAGAGAGAGAGAGAGAGAGAGAGAGAGAGAGGGAGACATTGTGTGGCTAGAAGGGATCAGATGCCTTTGTTACTGAAGAGTGACCAGAAAAGTCGCCCATATCTCCTCCAGGGGCAGGAGGAGCACCAGCCACATAAAATGGTTTGAAGGAACAGTGGGGAACAAAGTTGTTTTTGTGGATCCTGAGAAGGAAGATACCTACCAAGAAGGGGTCCTGGTGGCTAACTGGCCTCAAATTTTAAAAACAGAGCCTAGAAGCCATTGCTACACAGGGGTCTCTCATGCAAACAGTACCTCAAGGAGAAGCCTTCACTGAACTACCTGCCTGCATTGTGTCCTGCCTGCTGATGAACCAGCGCTTATAAAGGTTTCCTGGAATCTTGTTTCAACCAATAGGACTGAGGCTTTCCTCATCCAATCAGAGCTGCACAGTTAGATTCCTATCAGCTTTTTCACCAACTAGTTAGAGTGGCCCCATTTTGACCAATCAGGACAGTGCCTTTCGGATCAACCAAACTGCAAGGATTTGGAGTCCTCATTTGCATGAGGACAGACCAATCAGGGACCCAGGGATCTGACTTCTATCTATATGTCAGCTCCCCTCTGGCTCTGAGAGCTCACTTTCCTCCAACTGAGCTGAAACACCAAAGGTGTCTCACTAGAGTGGAGAAAACCAGCATAAGCCAGAGGGGACCAGTGCAGAGCAGGGCAAGGCAAAGCAGACTGGCAGGGAGCACAGCAGGGCTGTCCAGCCAGAGAGGGGCCTCATAGCCCTGCTGTTTCCACAGTCCTGCTGTTTCACAGTTGAGCTGTTTGCGTTGAATACAGTTTCCTTCTTCACTGCACCTCAAATTGGGGATTCCTCTTGGCATTGAATTGGTGCCAACGACCTTTGTCGACACTTTCTAATCACCCATTGTGAGGACAGCTCATTCAATAGAAAAATTACAGCGCGTTGATGTCACACAGCTTCTAGTCCCACGGCCACCTAAAGCTGGCTTTACAATACTGTGATGAATAAAATAGAAGACTTTGAATTAAGTGCCAGTTACTAACTAGCTGTGACCCTGGGGGGCCATCATGGCACCTCAGTTCTCATATCTACAGGATGGTTAGTCCCCTTAGGAATGTTGTGAGAATTAAATGAAATAACACAGAGAACAAGCACCGTAAATGACGGCTATGCATGTTTCTTGATAACCATAGGGTTCAGCGATTAGGCGAGAGTGGTCTCTGCTTAGACTTGGTATAGAGCCTTCAACGCCTGTTTCAGAGGCTTGTGCATGCCCAGGGGCACACATGTGTATACTCACACACTCACACACAAGTAGACAAGAGTTTGGCTTCTCTTCTTCTGAATGTCCAGAGTGGGAGACAGCCTAGCTTTTAGTCAGAGGATACATTGGAAAAGGGTCTCAGCAAAAGGGAAGGAACAGGGGTGTAATACTTTCTCTACCATGCTATTTTAACTCCTGTGGCTCCTGCCCATTTGTGACACTCACTATTACTGTCCTTCCAGACACCGCCTGCCACCAAGGCTGCTTTATCTCATTAGGATCCCGAGGCCATGGAGCCCACAGGCCACAAGGGGGTTAACAGCTTTCCAAAGGTTTATGAAAATGTTGAAGTTTGGAAAAATAATGATTGATACCAAAATATAGAAGTTACAAAATCAAAATTAAGAAATGTTTATATACCTAAAAATATACCACTATGTAAACTACTCAATCTCAACTCAGTCTTTAGTTATATAAAATTGATGGTCACCGTGGCGGACTTTGATGGGGTGGGGGCAGGGCGTGTGAAACGGGAGTGCCTCGGGCCCTGGCACCGAACGTTCTTCCTCCACACTGGCGAACAACTCTCCTTCCCGTGTTCGATAGACCAGCAGATAAGGAGCTCACTTCGAATGACGGACTTAATTTCTGTGAAAACTAACCCTGACCCTAAGTTGCTGAGTCATCAGGAGCTATGGATCTCTGAGTCACATCGCCTTCACAGCACCGCCTCTGATGGTTCAGGCCAGCTGAACTACAGGTTTGGGTGCCTGACTCAGGATGATGCATCAACTGGCAAGAAAACAGAGTGTGCGACAAACACAGGCTCCAAATATGGGGACCTCTCTCTGTGGACACCTAATGTTCTTGCTATAATACGTATCCTTCTGATTAAAAGTAATTAATCTCTTGTTTAGGTGATAAGTGGTCAGGGCTTATCTCTTTTATTTTTGCAAACCCATAAGGGGAAAAGTGAACTCAGTGTCCAGAGGGCAGGACTAGCCAAATGATGAACTGTACCTGATTCTGCATTATCGGGGCCATGAACATACACAGCCAGGTGTCATCTTCACCTCTAGGTCTGTTGATCTGGCCTGAAGGAGGGCCGACTGCATGCCCTGCAAACTGTAGGATCTCAGAATTGTTATCTGATATTGCAACTTTCAGCCTCCTTCAAATATACCCATGTGGTGCTCACAAATGGCACTTTAAATCTTCCTCCTTCTCACTCATCTCTCTTCCTGCCAGAACTAACGATAGGCATTCATGGTCAATCTACTGTGTATTTCCCTTTGCCATCTACGATGCCAGGAGGGGGATGCTCTGGGGACATCTGAATTCAGGGACAGGCTAACAAGAACATCAGTGGGACATAAGGTGGGAGCCAACAGCCTCTTAATTGCTGCTTTAACTTGCCACCGCATCCGTTGGCCTACCTGGTTCGGAGTGTGTCTAAGCAGGCTGGGAGGTACTTGTCAAACAGAATGGTGAGGTTGGCTCTCTCTGTCTGGACTTCCCTCCTGTCAATCCAGCTGCTGACGGGAGGGCTCCATCCCAGGTCTGCAGGGTTGATGTACAGGATCCCTGGGAGCACAGAGAATATTGTTCAATGAATTTTCCATAAGTGTCAGTATATTCTCCACCCCAGAGACTTATTTTATCTGTTTAGAAAATATACAGAAGACTGGACTTAAAAATAACAGAGATCAGGCCAAGGTCTGAGAGGTCAAATCAGTTTGTTCTTAGGACCAACCCTGATGGGCTGACATTAGCTAAGGGAAAGCAGTGTTGGGAAGGACCCCAAGGCCAAGTCTAAGCGCAGGAGAAAAGAGGGCTGGGGCTGATGGAAATAGTTGTCATGGAGTAGACGTGTATAGTAGATTGGTGGCCCAAGAGGATGTGTTCACACTCTAATCCCTAACACCTGTGAACGTGACTTTATTTGGAAAAAGAGCCTTTGCAGATGTAACTAAGTTAAAGATCTTGAGAGGATGTCACCCTGGATTATCTGAGTGGGACACTTACAAGTGTCCTCAGAGGAGACAGAGGTGGAAGGACACACAGAGAGAAGGACACACAGGCCTTGTGCAGATGGAGGTGGAGGTTGGAGTCCTGGGGCCCCCAAGGAACCCAGGAACCCCCTCGGCTGGGGGGTGCAAGGAAGGTTCTCCCCTCCAAGGCTGGCACTTTGATTTCAGGTGTCTGACTTTCTAAACTGTGAGAGAATAAATTTCTGTTGTTTCAAAAGCCACCGGGTTTATGATCATTTGTTAAGGCAGCCCTAAGGAACAAATGCAGAGCATGAGAGAGAATTTTCTGGGCCTGTGTTTTCCCACCTCAGCACAGGCCCTTGAAAGAGAATCTGATGTTATGCTGATGTTTATGCTAAACAAGCTGTCTTTATCCTCTGACCTCTGCTGAAAATTTGGTTAAGGTAGAAGTTGCTCGTCCACCAGGATGCAGTGAGAATGGCAGTGCTCTGGGATCTCCATCGGCATGGAAGTTAAAAGTTGTCTAATTGAGGTGTTTACATCAGAGGACAGTATCCAGTTCAGGGGTCATTTCCCTTCCTGTTCCCCTGACATTTCCGAATGAAGAAAATCACGTGGGTCTGGCCTTGGGACACTTGTCACCCTTCTGGATGTGTACTAAGACTGCACATTAGGCCAGACTTTTGGATGATGGATGTTGGCTCTTGCTTGGAGCTCCCCGCAGGGCCAGCAACATCATATGTAACACCAGAGGCACCTATTTTCAGGCTTTTTTTGTTTGTTGTTGTTGTTTTTTTATCATTTTCTTAGGCCATACCTGCTCTAGAGACGGTGGCTGGTGTGGCCGTGCGTAGGTGGCTGATCTCAAAGAGGAGCCTCATTGTGGGATTCAGAGGGATCCTCTCGTTGCTTGCCAGGGTCAATACCTGGAGACAACAGGAAGGGCCATGTCAGGCAGGGAGGAGGATGCATAGCTGCGTGCTGGATATTTGACTTCTCCTAGTGGGGACTACAAGTGATTATTTTCTCCTTTGTGATTAGAGTTGACTGCTGAACAAACAGGGCTTACAGGTGCTGAAAATCTGCATATAACTTAAGCCAGCGTTCCACATACACAGGTTCCTAACCACCAGTAAACCCTTGAACAACGGGGGTTCGAACTGAGCAGGTCAACTGAAAAATCTACATATAGGTAGACCAGTGCAGTTCAAACCTGCATTGTTCAAGGATCAAGTGTATAACTATTTTCTGCAACAATACTCTCTCCCCTCCTGCATCCCCTCTACACCCATCCCTGTGGGCGTGTCTGTGTATTGAATCAGGAAAATATTTATCTAAAGAGTTTAAATTGATGTCAATGATTCAAACGAGCTAGGCTGTATTGGAATATTATTATTCAAGGACAAAGCTTAGGCTTGCTTCATGTTACTACTGTTGTTTTTGAAGGAGTCCCTCTGGGAGAGTGTACATTTATTCTTATGAATCTGTAAACGTTGAAGCCACCATAACAGTTATAATCTGGATGTGCTTTCTGAACAAGTTTAGAAGCAGCTACCAGCTTAACAACCATTTTATTGGCATTCAGTTAGGTTTTTTTTTAAGAGTAGACATTTTAAAATTTCATGTAAATTTGGATTCCCTCTTACAAATTTATTTATTTATTTATGAGCGTTCCCATTGGCTTTTTTATTATTTCTCATTGTTTATAAAAAATAAAATATATTCTCCATGAATCAAGATTTGTCACCACTGAGGGTGTTAGACAGGCTTAGTTTCTGATCCTCAGGTACCTTATTTATAAAAAAGGAGAAAAGTAAAAAAGATTAAAAGATGAGGTAAGACTCCTTGAAGCTCTAACAATCTATGTGCAGAAGACCCTGCAGGAAATGATAGCCTTGCTGAAAACGGTGGGAGCAATGGCAGTGCTGTTTAAGTAAGTGAAAGTTGCTCATTTGGAGGAATCCATTCTTAGATGTCTTTTAAAGACTCGGGATAAATGAGATCAGGGTTTTTCACAGGTATCTGCACTTCCACATCCACGTGGGTCATTAGTTACAATAGCCAAGTCATGGCAGTGACCCAAGTATCCATTGATGGGTACATGGTAAGAAGGTGTGGCCTGCATATATATAAAGTGAACTAATATTCAGCCATAAAAAGAAGGAAACCCTGCCATTTGTGATAACATGGATGGATCTGGGGAGCATTCTGTTAAGTGAAATAATTCAGACAGAGAAATACAAGTGCTGTATGATGTCATTTATAGGTAGAATTTTTAAAAAACTGATAGAGAGTAGATTGGTGCTTGTGGGGATGGTGGTGTGGGGCGGGTGGAGGAAATGGGTATCGGGGTCAAAGGGTGCAAACTCCGAGTTATAAAATGAATAATCCTGAGGATGTGATGTACAGCACAGTGACTATAGTTAACAATATTGTACTGTGTACTTGGAAGTTGCTAAGAGAGTAGATCTTAAAAGCTCTCACCCCCGCCCAGCACACATACGCGCACAAGTAATCATGTGAGTGATGAAGGCGTTTACTAACCTTATTATGGTAATTATTTTGCAATAGATGGGTATTTCAAATCACCATGTGGTACACCTTAAACTTACACAACATTATGTGGCAATTATATCTCAATAAAGCTGGAGAAATTTTAAAAATAAAGATGGCAGTATTAAGTCCTTACTCAGGATGAGCCCTTGTGTGGAATCAAGACTTCCAGATGTGCCTGGGGACTGGGTTCACAGATGATTAGGGATGACCTGGGGATTCCCTCTCTCCCTTTGGATACCTTGTTGTCGTCCATGACAGTGTTCAGAGACTCGATCCACATCGGATCTATATCGCCATCCAGTAAAATCCACTTGGGTCCATCATGGGCGATGTTGGCAAGCTCCCGCATGATGGAAGAGAACAGTCCTGGAAGGAACCACAGGTCTCTCATTTTCCACGTTACCGTAAATCTTCTGTTTTGTCTTGACACAGCCTGTCCCTATTGGCTACAACATTCAGAGGAGGTGTAGATAACCACATGGGTCAGAACCGGTTTTGCGTTCTGTTCCACCAAACCTTTGTCAGTGCCCACGATGCTGCTCTGTGCTCCCGGGTGACTGTTTGTAAGAAAAACAACAACAAAAGCGAAACAGCAACAAAACCTGAAGGAACTGGCTCTTTAAGGGATAAGGGACCCAGTCGGTCATTTTAACAGGCAACTGTAACATGATGGAATTACATAAAACCTTTTTAGGCATGTTTCCATCCTTTGTAATTGCAGCCTGGGAAAATCTGTCAGATACAGGCTTTGAGAGAAGGCCCAGCGTGATTCTAATCGGCATTACGTGAAATTTATATCTTTTGTGGATAGAACTGATTTTTATGATACTAAGCTTTTCCAGTGAATAATACAGTATGTCTTTTCATTTATTCATATATTGTTTTATGTTCTTTAATAAATTTTTATAGTGTTTTCAATATATCTCTTTGGCCAAATCTATTCCCAAGCATAGAGTTGCTACTGCTACTAGGCATGAGATTTTTTTTCTGTATTTCCATTTTTAAATGGCTACTGTTAGTATAAAGAAAAGTTACCAAATTTTATGTATTTATTTTATAATTAGTTACATTTAATACACTTTCTTATTAATCCTAGTGATTTTCCAATAATGCCTCTTGAGTTTTATAGGTATAAAGTTATATAACCAATAAAAAATTATTTTTCTTCTTTCTACCAATTTATACCAGGCATTTCATTTTTTTGTCTGCTGCATCTTCCAGAATTCTACCAACCAATGCTGAATTATAATGTTGACAATAGGTCTCCCTGACTTATACTTAATTTTAATAGAAATGGCTTTAGTTTCTCATTGTTAAGAATGCTTTTTTTTTCCTTTTGAATTTAGGTAAAGAGTACTATTCATATTTAAGGCATTTCCTTTAATTCCTATTTTACTTAGAGTTTGAAAAATTAGGAATAGCTACTGAACGTTTAGCATTTATTGATTAATCAAATAATTTTCTCTTTTAATTTGTCAATTCTTTATATTAATACTTAAAAAATAACCAATGTATCCTCACATTCCTGGAGTAGATTCTACTGGTTAAAATGTATTATTGTTTTTAGGTATTGCTGGATTTTATTTACTGATGTTTTATTAAGAATTTCTGAGTCTACATTAATAAGTGAAATTGGGCTATTGTTTTTGGTTCTATAGAAAGGCTGATATCAAGATTTTCTGACTCAATAGAATAAATTGAGATGTGATTTTTAAAAAATGATTTAGAATTTTTTGTTCTGCTACTATTTTTAAATTTCCTTTTTATTAGTTTGTTTCTACTTCTTATTAAGTAAATTTTGTTAATTTATATTTTGCTAGGAGATCATCTTTTTCTTCTAGTTTTTCAAATGTGTCATTTAATTAAGTGTTCTCTTCTATTTTAATCTTTTCTATATCTACTGTTATATCTTCTTTCTATGTAATTCCTAATCTTAAAATTTTACTCTTTTTTCCCATTAATCATGCTTACAATGGACTTATTTGCCTTTACAAAGAACAAATATTTATAATTATTTATCTTTACTATGATTTATTTATTGTTTTGGTTCCTTCCTACTAATTTTCAGCTTTTTATCTTCATTAGTTTTTTTGTCCCCAGTTTTCTTCAGATTTAGTTTATCATTCTTGGAACAATTCCGCAGCATGGACACCGACTCATTTCCAGCCCACCTTCTGTGATAACGGCACTTAGACGTTTACCTCACTGACCGCAGGTGTGTCCCAGGCTCCTATGTCATGTTGTTCTCTTTGGTGCTTCCTAGAAGGATTGTGATTTAATTTCCTATTTAGTCCACGGGTTAAGTGAGCATTTGTTAATTTGCAAGTAGCAAAATTATTTTTGATAACTCTCCTGCTATTTTTTCCAGTTCTAATGCATTATTATCAGAGAATATAGCCTGAAAGTCGATACTTTTGAATTCATTATGGCTTCTTCTGTGGCCATCTAAATTTTTAATTTTTAAAAATGTTCCATGAACCAACCAAGAAAGGAATATTTTCTATCTATAAGATGTAAAGTTTTATAATTATGTGTTATAGTGAGTTTTGATGATTCATTTCCCAATTCTTCTATGTTTTTACTCATTTTTCTGTTTATTGATCTAATTTTTTTAAAAGTACATTGATATAACATACTTTATTTTTAACAAGTTTTTCTTAAAAGCGTATACATTCCATTTATTTGGAAGTTCTCTTGTCTGATAAACACAGATTTGTGATTATTATAAGTCTTCTTTCTCAATTTCTCCATATTTAATGTATATATTTAATAAAACTTTAACTAAAATTCCAACACCATTTAAATTTGAATTCTTTTATGTAAGCTCAGATTTAATAAAGAATAAGAAATCCCCGAGAGTAGGCGAGCAAAGTACAAAAATACATTTAGGAGGAACCTACCTCAATAGATATTAAAATGTTATAAAGTAATTGTAAGCAAAATAGAATTACATTAGTACAGGATTAGATAAATAGGTTAGTGGAACAGAACAAAACCTGAGAATCGGACCGCAGTACACACGACAGCTGGGGTTTACAGTGAGAGGGATGGGATGGGTTACTTAATAAACGGTGCTGCACATCCATTACCCATCTGGGAGGACATAAAAGTTGATTCTCTACCTTACCTCATACAAAGCCCCAAAGTCAATTCCAGAGGGATAAAAACTATTAATGTAAAAAAATCATTTGGAACAAGTTTATGACACTGTATCTATAGGTGAAAGTTAGAAAGAGTTATAAACTAAACAGGAATCCCAGGTGCTAAAAGAACTAGAGAGACAGAATTTCCTTTTTTAAAAGGTGCGGGGGTCAGGCCATGTATACATGGAGGCAGACATTGGAGCGAGGCATCAACAAGCTAAAGAATGTCAAGGACTGCCGACCACCAGGAACTAGGAAGGGTTCTTCTAGAGCCTTCAGTGGGAGTGCAGCCCTGCATACACATCAGTTCTGGGTGTGGCTTCCAGAACTGTGAGAAATTAAGTGTCTGTACCTGAAGCTAAAAAATAAAAAGCACGTGGCAAATGTGCCGCGAGGTATCTATAAACAAAAGGTAGACAGGGAAAAACCAAAAGCAATGCATTGAACAGATGCATAAAGAACTCTTACAAAGAAATAACAAGGGGAAATAAAATCATAAAAGAGCCAATTGCTCACACCAATAAGAAGGAAAAGAAGCTAAATTTCCTTAATAGTCAGTGAAATAACAATTAGAGAGACAGCTCATTAAATCACCTTATTTTGACTTCTGATTGAAGGTCCTAAATTAGAGGAATCCAGACAGTTTGACCCTGATGTAGATTACATGGAGGGAGGTGAGATTTCCTCTTTCCAGGAGCTACATCAGTTTTAGAAAGAGACCAGGTCCCTATTGGCTTATAGGGAGTTTTCTCCATTTTTTTTCCTGCTCTCTCCCAGTGACAGGAGACCCCTTCCAATATTTACCTGTAGTTTTTTTTTTTTTTAATCCTCACCAGAAGACATGCTTACTGATTTTAGAGAGAGGAGAATAGGGAGAGAGAGATGGAGAGAAACATCAATGTTGGAGAGAAACATCGATCAGTTGCCTCTCATATGCACCCCAATGGGGGACCAAATCCACAACCCAGGCCTGTGCCCTGACCTGGAATTGAACTCATGACCTTTTGGCTTATGGGACCATGCTCCAACCAACTGAGCCACACCAGCCAGGGGCTGTACCTGTGATTTTTATTTCTTTGAAGATGATGCTGAGGTCAGCACCGAATGAACATGAGTTTAGGACCCTCAGAATGGCTGTAGAAGGGACCACAGCTGTAGGGCTCTTCCAGGATGAGTGATGGGAACATCACCGGGCCTGGCCCAGGCAGGCGTCTGCGGCAGCTCCCGCATCAGTCCTGGGCAGTGCTCGCAGGGAGGGTGCCCTCCGTGTGATGGTAGACCATGCTGCTCATTTGGGAAGGAGTGTGCACTGCCCATGTTAGTCATGCCCTAAACCACTGCCAGGCTGCATAGCGACCCCACAACGCACGCTCCAGCCCCACCGAACTACAGCTGAATGCCTGCCCTCCTCAATTCTTTCTCAGTACCCTCCCTCAAGGGACTGCTGGGAGTCTCCCAGGAGAGAGAACAGCTGAAGGGCTATGGTTTCCCTCCAAGCCAAAATTAGTTTCTTCCTTTCTTTGATCCTTTTCACCTACTTCCCCTTCCCAAACAGATCAGTCTCATGTTCTCTCCTCTGCAGTTCACCCCACTAGATACATCCAAGCCTGCGCAGGGGGCTCTGAGGACAGCAGGAACTCCTGGGACTAGCCCTCTCTTACCGTCCTTCCATTCTCGTGTGGCCGGGTTGATGATGCCAAAGAGCTCATCGTTTGTGACTGCTTTGGGATTGAGGTCAGTCCAGACGGGGCGGCGTTTCATGATCTGATAGGTCTTGTGCAAGGACCTCAGCACCTGAGACTTGCCGGTACCAGCACTGCCCACCACGAACACAGAGTGCCGCACCGCCAGAAGCTCCTCCAGCTGGACCACCTGGAGAGACAGGAACTTCAGCTAGAGACCACCCCATCTCTCCCCTACATCCCAACTGCTCTTCTGCAAGTCAGGCTGGCATCTGAAGTGACACCTCACGTCAACCGAGGAAGGGTTATTCATCTCAGGATATGATGGGGTTCTAAATGGAGGGGCAACATGATTCATTTATTCATGTATTTACCACTCAGTTATTTAATTATTAGCCAGCAACTAAGTGCTAGAGAGTATACTGGTTAAAGGAGATTCAGAGACAACTGTTCTGCCCTCCATGATCTCACAGTGTGATGGAGAAGCAAGTCACGCTGACAAATTATTATAGCGTAGAGTGAAAAGCAGCACAGTAGAGGTATTTATTATAAATGCTATGGGGACAGAGAGGAGGGAACGATGGATTGTGCAAGGATAAAGGGAACAAAACAGTCTTCACAGAGGAGCAGGCATTTGAAGTGGACCTTCAGGGGTGAGTAGGAGTTTCCCAAAGCAATGAACAGGGAGGATGCTCCAGGCAGAGGGGACAGCACCAAGGTGACGGAGCATGCTGTGGCCAGCCAGACTGTCAGAGGAAGCTGGACTCACGGAGTTCCCGGGGACAGCGGTGGCACTGACGGTGCCTTGCACCGTCATTCTCATTCTCTCCCACCTCCGTGCTCGCCTGTGCACACTGTCGCCGTGCACTCACTGGATGAAAATCCGACCGTGTCACAGGCATCACTCGCCCCTTCCATGGATCTCCACAGCTTTGGTGATGAAATCCCAAATCCCTGCACTGACTCATAAGACCCTTGTGCTGTCTGACCAAACCAGCCTCGGGCCTGGTGTCTTACCCTCCAACATGCACACTGCAGGCAGATACATTTCGGAGTTCTTTACTGATGCTCTTCCCTGGGTCTGTGCCTCTTAACACATAGTGCGTTCCATGCATTAGCCAGCCTTTCAACTGCCTTTCTCTGACCAGACCCTACACATCCCTCAGTTCAGGGTAGGTGCCCCTTACCTACATCCTTTATCTTAATACTTATCACTATCGCAATGGTTATTTTTCTGCCTCCCTACAAGATAACCAGCTTCTCGAGAGCAGACAGGACTGGGCTTCTTATCTCTCTGTTGCAATATCTAGCAGAGAATCTGGCACATACTAAGTGCTGAAAAATATTTGCTGAAAATATGAAGGATAGCTGGAAAGGTTGGATGCGCCCTATCATGAAAGGTCTTGTGTGTCACGAGCTAAAATATTTGAGCTTTATTGTAGATCAAGTTTCTTGAATTTGTACTATAAGATCCTTAATAGCAGCAAAAAGTAAACTAAAGTGGAAATGTACTAAATACTGATAGCGTAAGGAACAATAAAAAAATTTTCCCCATACATTTGACTTATTCTGTATTTTAAAAAATGATAAGCAATAACTATTTTTTAAAAAAATGTAAGTGATACAGGTGTTAAAAATTGTAAAATTATGCAACCAGGGAATCAGAAGGAAAGTGGTACTTCTAAGCTCGATATGAAGGTAGCAGATAAATGGTTGTTTGGGGAAGCAGGGTGATTAGCTTTCATTGTGGCTAGATAATTTATAGAGATATTAATTTGACTTATGTTTTTCACACCATCAATATTTGTCTTTTCTCTAGCCAAAGCCATTGCTGTTCCTCTGGTTCAGGGCCCAGAAGCACCCCCAGGAAAGGATTTGGCTCTGGTTTTCATCCTTCAGGGACTTAATGCAAGATCTTCCCAGGGAAGGATGAGGAGATCGGTCAGGAAGCGTCTCTAAGGAGCTGACATCTAATCTAATATACAGATGAAAACAGTCAGTCGGGTGAAGACCAGCGGGAAGAGCCTTTCAGGTAGAGTGACAGTGAGTGCAAAGGCCTGAAGTTCAGCAACAAACTTGGAGAGCTCAAAGAACAGAAGGAAAAAAAGAAGAGGGGTATCACCTGAGATAAAAGCGGTATGCAGGGGCCAGGTATGCAGGAATTAGTAGTTGAAATTTTATTCAGACCCAGCTGGAGTATTTTAAGCATGAAACTGACCTGAGGTCATTGCACTAAAAATTTGGAGAAGCAGGGGTGGCGAGAGGAGAGAGTCGGAGAGGTGGTGGGGGTGGTGCTCTGGCTGTTGAATGGAGACTTTATTCCTAGATTTGTTTTTTTTTGTGAACAACTGATTCCTGGATACTGGAAAGACTTGAAATTGCTTTCTAGTTCTACCAATTCTTTTTGTTCATTTCGACAATGTATTGGTATATAATTTATGTACTATAAATTAATATTTTTGAAGTGTACAATCCAATGACTGTTAGCATATTCACGGAATTGTACAAGTATCACTACTATTCAATTTTAGGATATTTCATTACGACAAAAGGAAAATCCGTACCCATTAGCGGTTCCTCCCCATCCTCCCTCCCTACCCCTACCCTATGCAACCTCTGATATACATTTTGCCTCTATAGATTTGCCTACTTTGGACATTTCCCGTAAACATATTCATAAAATATACGGTATTTTGTGAATGGCTCATTTCACTTGTGATGCTTTCAAGGCTCCTCCAGGCTAAAGTGTGTACCGGTACGTCACTCCGCTTGATAACTGGACAACGTCCCGTTGTGTAAGCATGCCACATTTCTTTATTTGTTTATCAGCTAATAAATGGGTTATTTCTCCTCTGTGACTGTTACAAATCCATCAACTTTTCACAGTATCTTCCATAAGATAAATTCATAAGTATCCCTACATTTCCTTCTATTTTTCCTTCTATCTCCTATCTTTTTCAGAGACCACTATACTTTTACACTGCCATGTGTGATAATATTTACATTACATTCTGTACTTACATTTAGACACTTTATATTTTCCATAATTCTAAGAGTCGAAGACAAATAGTGACTTACATTTTTATGATTGTAGACATTTTTCACTACAGAAGAAAGTAGTTACCAGAAATACACTGTGTTCTCTATGGGTCTGGTGTCATGACTTACCAGAGGATATGCTAGGCATCAATCCAAGGTCAAATGGATACTCTTCCTGCACACTACATATATTGATTAGTATCAGGTCACCTTTACTTTCTAAAGTTTTTTAAATTTTATTTTAAATAATGTTTTATTATTCAATTACAGTTGATATGCAATATTACATTAGTTTTGGGTACTAATCTCTAATGACATAGTGATTAGATATTTACATGACATAACTTATGAAGTGGACATCCTGATGAATCTAGTACCCACCTGACACTTTATATAGTTGTTACTATATTATTGACTATATTCCTTATACTGTACTTTATATCCCTGTGACTGTTTTTATAACTGGCAATTTGTATGTCTTAATCCCTTCCCCTTTTCACCTACCCCCCAAACTCCTTCCCATCTGGTAACCTTCAAAATGTTCTTTGTATCTATGTGTTTGTATCTATTTTGTTTGTTCCTCTATTTTGCTTTTCAGATTCCAATATAAGTAAAATCATATCTTTGTGTTTCTGTACTGACTTATTTCACTCAATGTAATGCTCTCTAGGTCCATCCATCCTTGCAAATGGCAAGATTTAATTTTTTTATGGCTGAGTCATATTCCATTGTATATATTATGTACCATCACTTTTTTATCCACTTGTGTATTGATAGGCACTTAGGTTGCTTTTGCATCTTGGCTATTGTAGATAATACGGCAATAAACACAGAAATTACCTCCTGTGCTTAAAAAAGAGAGGAGTTAAACACCTCTCTTTTTAAATTAGTGTTTTGGATTTTTCCAAATAAATACCCAGAAGTGGAATTGGTATAGTCTTTGGTTTACTCTTTGTTTTAAAGTCTATTTTGTCTGATATAGGTATTATTACCCCAGCTTTTTTCTTTATTTCCATTTGAATAAAATATTTTTCCATCCCTTTACTTTCAGACTGTGTATTTCTTTTGACCTGAAGTCTCTTGTAGATAGCATATGCATGGGTCTTTTTTTTATCCATTCAGTCACCCTATATCATTTTACTATTTAATCTATGTTCACTTAAAGTAATTGTGGATAGGTATGTAGTTATTGCCATTTTATTATTCATGGTTTTTATCTTTATTTTTCTTCTTTAAAAAAAAATCTCTTTAACATTTGTTGTAATACTGGTTTGGTGGGATGAACTCCTTCAGCTTGTCTTGTCTGGGAAGCTCTTTATCTCTCCTTCAAATCTAAATGATAGCCTTGCTGGGTAGAATAATCTTGGTTGTGACTCTTACTTACTCACCACTTTGAATATTTCACACCAATCTCTTCTGGCTTGCAAAATTTCTGTTGAGAAATCAGCTGACAGTCGTTGGGAGCTCCCTTGTAGGTAGCTAACTGCTTTTTTCTTGCTGCTTTTAAGATTCTCTTTGTCTTTCACCTGTGGTTTTTTAATTATGATGTGTCTTGATCTGAGCCTCTTTGGGTTCATCTTGTTTGGGGTTCTCTGAACTTCCTGACTGTATGTCTATTTCCTTCACCAGATTAGGGAAGTTTTCAGTCAGTATTTC
>PVJI01016512.1:0-38069 GCA_004026765.1 Micronycteris hirsuta | reverse complement strand
ATATTTTACCAAAATAAATATACTTAATTGTACAAAATATTAAATTTCAAAATCAAATAATTATTTCTTATAAATAAATATTGCCTAAGTTATTTCTTATAAATAACCATTGTCTTAAAAATAATACAATTAAAGCTAAACTAGTTAAACTTTGTGCAAACTGAACTATCTGGTGAATGTTTTCCCTGTTAACAAGACTATATTGAAAGAAAAATGTAATTTAATAAGTAGCATCCATAAAATAAAGAAATATGGTTTAATTATTTTTATATAGACAAATTATATAAACAAGAAAACAGATTAAGGAATGTAATCAGCAATATTGACTAAGAAGTGATATCAGAAATTGCATTTGTGGCCACTTATTTCAATATTACTTTATAATAAATTCTTTTTTCCAATTTAATATATTATATAAATATCAAAAGATAATTAGGCTGATACATATCAAGTAAACTAGTTGGTAGTGAGATCTTTTGGAGTCCTACTGCTATTATTTTGGCTGTATGTTTGAGGGTAGCAATTTCTTTTCAACTCCCTTTTTGCTTTAAAATATATTCTTCAAAAGTTCTCCCAGATCAAAGTTACTTCCTATATGGATTGAATGCTTTTGTCCCCCTAAAATTTATATGTTGAAATTCCATCCACCAATTGTATTAGGAAGTGGGACCTTTGGAAGGTAATTAGGTCATAACAATGAAATGCCCCTGACTGCCATGAGTGTCCTTGCGGAAGAGGCAGTTGAGAGCTCCCTTGCACTCTTTCTGCTGTGTGAGGGTATGAGGAGAAGTGAGCAACCTGTGGGGCAGCAGAGGGTTTTCACCAGAAACTGATCATGCTGGCGCCCTCAACTTCCATTCTGAAGAATTGTGAGAAATAAACTTAGGTTGTTCACAAGCCCTTGAGTCTACCTTATTTTGGTACAGCATCCCAAACCAACACACTTTCCATGGCGAGCTCCAGCTTACAATATCAGCATGACTCCAGGATGCTCAAGGTGTGTGGCTGAATCAGGAAGCCCAGAGCTGTAGTTGAGCACAGTGGCTAGGGGCACGGATCCTATAACAGGCCTTCTTGGTTTTAATCCCAGGCCTGCCACAAATCATAAATGTGATTAAAGGCAAGTGTTCAGTTATATAGCCTCTCAATCAGTTCCCTTCTATTAAAAATGAAGATAATAGTAGAAAATGGCTCATAGATTGGATGTGTGATAAATTAATTGATGCTAGGACCAGAGCACAGTGAGGACAAGGCCTTCATGATAAACATCAATTAATAGTTGCTATCATTCAAAATAATAATAGAGAATTGAGCAAACTGTTTTACAGAATGTTTGGAAAACATGGGAGAATTTGAAAACCAAATTTAATGAAACATGGTAGAGTTTTAGAACCATATTTTATAGTTTAAGAATTTAAAAATCAAATTATAAAATATAGGAATCCCTCAATTTGTTACTTTTCCAAGACATAGAGAAAACCAAACCTTTGAAATTATTGAAAAGGACTGTGGTTTACTTTGAAGACCTATAAATACTTCAGGTTACATACAATTTACAAAACAAGAATTTTTTCTTTATATTCTTTCTTATCCTGTAATGTTTAAAAGTGCACTTACTTTAGAACAAAAGCATTTCCTAGAGGACATGTTTTCTTTCAGTTACAAAGTGTGACATGCATCTTTTCTTTGTAGAGCTTCACAGACATTCCAGTTACAAATATCTCTTTTGCCCTTCTATTTTTGTCATATGACAAGCCTAACTAGAAAAAATACTCTAAAATGTACACAATTGTATGTTATTTAGCATACACTGATTTAGGGTTTTTATGCTTAGATAAGTTCAGAATTTTCAAAGATGTGAAAAGTCAATATTTGGGGTTAACTCCTACACTCTCATTTCTATTATTTATTTGACAAATTTAATGAGCATCTATTATGTGACAGATACTGATTTAAGTACTGGGGATACAACAGTGGACAATAAACAAAAATCCTTGTCTGCTTAGGACCTACAATGTAGTGTGGTAAGATGGTCACAAAGAAAATAAATAATGACATATATGACACTTAATATATGACATACAATGACATATATGACACAATATGTCATATGGGGATAAGTGCTAAGGGACAAAATATATATGGAGGGTACAGTGATACAGCTTGCATTTTTAAGTAACATGGGCAAGGAGCCCTCATTAAACCTAATATTCAAGGAAAAACCCAAAGTGAAAGAAAGGACAGGTCATGCAGCATACCGTAGTGTTTAAGAGCACACACTTTGCAAGTGGAAAACCTGCAGGTTTCTGATGTGCTTGAGGAAGAGCAAGGAGTTCTGTGTAACTGGGCCAGCTTATAGGCCTTTGTAATGTCTCAGGCTTTTACTTTGAATGAGACAGAAGACCCCTGGAGAGTTTTTAACTAGTCATACATCGTGGCTTACACCATAAAGGATCACTCTGGCTGCTATGGATAAGAGGCTGTGGAGTACAGGATTTGTTCATGAGAAATACCACGCCTTCTACTTATGGACTAGATCCTGTCTTCACTCACTTAACTCAGAGACATTATTCCACCAACTTTCTTATGCATTATCAATTCTCTTCTTTCTAATTAATCATTTTCTTCATATAAAATATGCTACACTTTTTCTTCTCTTAAAACAGAACACCTTTTTCAAATCACACAGCCCTCTCCCTGTATTGCCGCTAATCCCCAGAGCAGAACTGCTGTAATAGCCCATACCCGTTGCTTCCACATCCCCTAACTGCTGCTGCTTTGGCTCCTTTGTTGGTCCCCATCTTTCTGATTTCTAAATTGCAGCACAACAGGTCTGAATCCGTGCACTATTTCCTCTGTCCAAACTCATTCCCTTGTTGATCTCATCCTTTAGCCCTCACATGTATGTCAGTAACTTCTAAGTTTTTATCTGCAGCCTCCATTGCTCTGCTGAATTCCAACCTTTCATATTCAACTGTCTGGTTGATATTTCTACTTGAAATCTAAGTAACTCGACATTATTATTTGCAAAATTGATCCTCTTATCTTTCCCCCAAACCTGGTACTTCAACAGTCTTGCATTGTTCATTAAATTAAGTTCATTCTTCAGTTATTTAAACCAACACCCATGGAGTCATCATTAACTGTTATTTTTATTTTGTCCCATACTCAATCCATCAGGAAATCCTGCAAATCTTCTCTTAAACTGAATACAAAATCAAGGCATTGCACCCTGATACCACACTGGGGTAAGCTAACAGCAGCCCTCAATGGAGTATTGTCGTAGTCTCCTATCCCTTGAATCTCTTAATCAAGAGCAAAGGAACCTAGATAGCAGATTTATTGCTAGTTTGCTTTCTTCCTGAAATGAGTATTATAATTTGGTGGGCCTGATATAATTAACTTATAAATTATGCCATCTCATTAAAAGTACCTGTACTGAGTCCTTCATGATCATTAGAAACATCCTAAAATCTTGAGAGAAATATCTTCAAATAGATGAATTTCAATGGTGACTTCTTACTCAAGAACAAAGGATACATTCAGAGGTGTGAATGCTAAAAGAATGTCTAAGCTGAGTCCACAGAGAAGAGAGTCATTGCTTTACCTGGATTTAGAGTTCTTTGAGAGTCTTTATATCACAAAATCAAGTGAACTCTGTGAAAAGCATACCTTGCAAGTACTGGTCATCAGTTTTTCTAATCCATCTAATTAAGTGTTGCATTTCCTGGGTCAAAGGTAGTATAATGTTTGTAAATTCTACATTGCTAAAATTTTTAATTTAGTCATAATATTTTACTGGTTTTCATTCATAATTGCATTTTTAGGACATGCTATTTACCTGAGTTGATAATAATTTAATCCATTCAAAATCTTCAGATAAATGACAACTAATTCTAATAATGCATTATTATTCATTTCAAGTTGTTTTATCATAAATGCTTCCTTCAGATCTCAAATTTGTCAAAATTTGTTCTTTAGGTTCTCATAAAACATTTTTGCAATTGGAATTCCCCATCATTTTTACCGATAAATCGAAGAAGTTTGAAATTAATTTGACCTCTTTGCTGCTTTGGCATCCTACTGAATTACCACCAAGTTTCCTATAAAAGCCATTATGTCATTAGTAACTACCTCATTTATAATATATTAAATATAAAATATTATCAACTAGTTAGGTTATCTGGCTTCATGCTATGTAATTGCTCTTTTTAATTTATACTTCAATTGGGTTTATGTACTTTATGATATTTAGGATATATTCTATTATTAAGTTTTCCTACTTTAGTGAAGATTTGATGTTCTCCAAATACAAGTTCTTGCTTTGATTTATATGAGTCCTGTGGGCAATTTGCTAATTTACTAATGGAATTCGAAATCATAGATAAGTTAAGGAGTTATGTTGCCATTTAAATTCACTAAAAGAGTTGGAAGACACTGATAGTTACACTAGTAATAATCTACAAGATTAGGTATAAAAACTCAAAATGTTTTAATAAAATTGGAACACAATGTATTTTAGTGATTATAATTTTATTATTAATAAAAAGTGAATTTTAAAAATGGAAAAATATAGTTCTATAGATTTTTAATGTCAAACTGCTTCCTCATTGTGGTAGTTTAGTTTAGCTTTGCCCATTTTCTTCGTGTAGAAAAGAAAGAAAAGTATTTTAGGGAACATATTTCAGTGTCAAAGAAAGCCTGTTAATAGTCATATCTACAATATATGTTCTCAAATCCGTGTTATGCCACATTCTTTCATACTTTATAAGCCAGTGGTTTAGGCAATAAAAAAAATGATGTTTCTCAAATCACTTGAGACTTGTTCACGCACACTGTGCTTTAGCATTTGGGGGCGTTTTGATGGATGTAAACACTGGTTTGCTCTGTAACACTACAATCTAAGAAAGTTTTTTCTTATTTCTTGGCTTTTAAATCTAATCTCTGAGGCTGGATAATAGTCTTTCTTTCCAAGAAAAATCTTTCTCGAATGTTTCCCCCACTGGGGCACATCCGTATAAAGGAAACAAAAAAGATTTAAACCATTTTGTAAAAAGTTTTTCATTTTTCCCCTATTTGTAGAGCAATGTTTCAAAGAGTAGCTAATGCTGCATTTCTGAATTGATTTCCTTTTTGTGTTAGGATTTACATGAAGCAAAACTTAGATAAACATTACTCAGTGCATTCACTATGATGATTTCTTTATTTATACTCCTAGATCATTTTTATTAATAAACACAGAAAGAGAGCTGACAAATTTGTATTAGAAAATAGGAATTCTATAAATTCCTGTAAAATATGTACCTATAATCTAGACTAAATGAACTTTTTTTTCCAGACCCTGGTATCAGAAAACTTCAAATTATGGTTTAAGTTTTTATTTAGGGGGGGGGAAAGCACTATAATATCATATACTATGCTTAAAATAAAAACAATATAATTCAACTAAATATTTATTAAGCCCCTCACTGGTAAAAACTGAAGGAAACGGGAAAGACGGCAATGGTGTCCAGGCTGTGTGACCTTAGCATAGCAGTGTAGGCAGGATTCAGAGGCAACCAGATCTGAGAAACAGAGAACTGACGATTGTGTCTATGCATGTAGACCTCAGTTTCCTCATTTGTCAGGCAAAATCAATACCAGAATCCACATCTCAGGGCTAATGATGTGATGCATATAAAACATTCTTACATTTTGATATAACAGTTTTCAATGTTCAATAATAAACCAAAATTTCTGTCTTTTGTTTTGTTTTGTTTTTGTTCTTTCCCTAGTTACTTCTTTAACCATTGAGACTAGGGTTCAATTACATTGGAGCATAGTCAAAGGCATCTAGGACCCCAGTTGTTACAGATAACCCTTAAATTAATATTGAGTCATGGTAGTTAGAAAATTAAGAGTCCTTGTATGTTATTATCTTATAAAATTAAATTATATAAGTTTAACTAGCAAGATAATATCCTGACAAATGTGAATACAATTTTCCTTTAAAAAGCATTATTAACCGGTACATTGCCTTTAACTTGCACTTCAATATAGTCTCTCTGTTGAAGCCTGGTAAACACATGAAAAGGACATTTCTTACTTTTCAAAGTTATCAGATAATCGGAAGGGGTATTGGGGTAAAGTCAGGTCCTAACTCAACATTTTAACTCTGCTGCTTTGAGAAGGAAGAAGTTCTTAATTCAAAGTGACAGGGATCTGGAGAAGAGAGCCCCATGGGTGCCCATGATTTTTAATATGCAAGGAATCTGTCACTAGTTAATGAAACCTACATATTGGTAATGTACTAACCAATTAGATTAGTGTGTCCTCCCTTCTTAAGGGGAGGGACTGAAGAAGGTAGAAGGCAGATGGACAAGGACTCAAGAGCAAATCTTCTCCCTTATTTTATAGTTAGGAAAAATAGCTGATTATGAGCAAAAATGAGAGAATAAAATAAAACTACTAATTGAGTGGTATTAAGGTATTAAATTAAATACTTGTTATTAATCTAGAAGAATTTATATAAAGTAAAAAGACTGTTCCTAGTAAAAGTCAATATAAATAATGCACAAAGGCAAGTAGCCCAAGTCCAGTAGTTTTCCTTCTTTTTTTTTTTTTTTTTTGTTAAATAGGGAAAATGCTCTATTTCAAGCATGCCCTTTTAAGGCATATGTAAAGAAGATATAAAAATAAGTTGAAGATTTAAAAGAATATAAAAAAGATGTAAGACTCATAAAAATTGTTCTTTTTAACAAAGGTTAATGAAATGATGGAAGTTCTATATAGCTAAAAATAATATGTGACAGTAAGAGTTTTTCATATTCATTAAAATATATTTGGGAAGAGGGATCTAAACCCAAGAGAATGAATGCAGACAAAAATACAAGAGTTTCAGACACGTGAGCTGATTTGTGAGCTTGGTCATATTTATCCTACTGAAGTCTTCATGGAAAGGGCAAGTCTTCTGTCTTTATTTTCTTGTGTATCTTGTGCCCAACCTGATGGAATCATGCTTTGCTAGTGTGGAGCTGTGTCATGCATGCTTTCTGGACCAGTGCCACCTTCTGGTGGCTTATCAGGTACCAACGATGAGTAGTTTCAGGGCCTGAGAGTAGCCAGGGCAAAAAGAGGAATGTGGATTTATTATCAGGGTATCTATGGAAGGTGGTTATACAGGGCCGTCTAGCAAAGAAGGTTAACAGTTATGAGTATGTGAAACCCTTTATTCTTGTATTATTATTTATTATTGTATCATTTTCCATACAAACAACTAAACCTACTCTTGCCCCATCCTGTATATGCAGACTGGATGTGACAAAGACCAGGGTAGAGAATATCTGAGCATCATTTACACAACTAGAAATTTCTAAATGCTGTCCCTCTGCTTCTATGTCCATCCAAGGTTAAGTATGGAGCAGTAAAAACAGATTGTTCAAGGGCCATTTCTATTTTCTTGCTAGGGTTGCTCCATTTGATATAAGAAGCATTGAAGAGCCTAGATATGATACTTGCAAAATAAATTGGTATTTTCTTACTAAGAGTGAATTAAATATAACATTCTATATAAGGCAAGGACATTTTTAACCAGGTACCACTTCCCTTCTCTCAGTGGCTCTCTAAATCAGCCCAGTAATATTGACAAACAAAAGGGCATGTAAAATCATATCCCACCACTACTTTCAATTGCTTTTCGTGAGTTCATGAAAAGGGAGTAAAATTAGAAGAAAAATTGACATTTATTTCATACCTGGAAAAGTCAGATTTAGTGCCAAAAACTTTGTATCATTATTATATTTAAGTGTGACAATAACACTGTGGGGCAAATGCTCTTATCTTTACTTAAGGAGCAGGCGATAACTCAGAATCAGAAGGGTTAAATATCTTACCCTGGGTATTACCTAACTAGTTGGTGGAAGAGCTGGAGATTCAAAGTCAAAGCTTTCTGGTTTTAAACTCTTAAACTTTTATCATTAAGAAATTATTTTTAACAAACACTCCATAATAAAAAAACCTTTCACAAAGCAAAGAGGTTATTGAATTAATGCTTACATGTATATATTAATAATATTTTGTTGTCTTTTAATGTTAATGCAATTTTACCTACTGAGAGTTTTCCAATACTGGTGTAAGAGTGGTTTTTGTGTTCCTTACGCTCATTCAGCTCCCTTGTGAGATCATGATTACCTGGGGTATATAGGTCCATACCTATGTATCAGATGTTCTTCTGTATTTTTATTGTTGACACTATTGCAGATGTCCCCATTTACTCCCTTTGACTCCTTCTCCCAGCTCCCACTCTCCCTTCCTTCTGGCCATCACCACACTGTTGTCTGCGTCAGTGGGTTATGTGTACATGTGTTTGGCTGACCCCTTCACCTTCTTTCAGCCAATCTCCCCCTCTCCCCTGCCCTCTGACAGCTGTCAGTCTCTTCCATGTATCCATGCTTCTGTTTCTATTTTGTTTGCTAGCTTTTGTTCCTTAGATTTTATATATAAATGAGATCATATAGCATTTGTCTTTTACTGACTAACTTATTTCACCTAGCATAATAATCTCCAGGTCCATCCATGCTGTAGCAAAGGATAAAATTTCTTTCTTTTTTATGGATGTGTAGTATTTCACTGTGTAGATGTACCTCAACTATTTTTTATCCGATTATCTACTGATGGGCACTTGGGTTGTTTCCAGATCTCAGCTATTGCACATAACGCTGCCATGAGTATAGGAGTGCATCTATTCTTTTGAATTGGTGTTTGGAATTCTTATAACCTATTTCCAGAAGTGGGATCACTGGATCAAAAGGCAGTTTTGATTTTAATTTTTTGAATTGCTTTCCCAAAATAACTGACCTATAGGGAACTACTCAGGGCTTTTACTAGCACCACTGTTTTCAGTCTTGACAGGCCAGCAAATAAATCCTCTGCCCCGTGACTGTAGAAGGCCATGGTAGCTCACAACTGACTATGGCTGGCATGTGAACAAAATACAAAGTATTGAAATTAAAGAGAATTCTATGACATTTTATTAACATATACATTCTCTTTGTGGAAGGTTGAGGTGCTTCATTTATGCATTCTAAGGAACAAAATTTAGCTTGTAATTAAAAGTATTTAACCCACATAAAGTATTTTATGCAGGCTGTAAAATTAATTTTATCACACTTAACAGTGGATGACCTTGTATTACTGCAGTAATGTATTTTTCATTAAAATGAAACATTACGTTTCAGAAGCAGGAGCCAAGAACCAGGCCTTGAGTTGGAAAGGTCCACATGTGTTATATACAATAGCTGCCTTCCCAAAGAGCATTTAACCTGGTGTTTCTCATTTTATCACTGCATCTAGATGAACAGACTTAAACTCTAATTAATAAGATGCCATACATTGTCTTTTTACAACTTGGGTGACTTTAACCACTGTACTGTCAAACTAGCCTTGGTAAATTATAACAGTTGTTTTGGTCTTTTATGTGAGCTTTATATATGATCTGGGCAGTATATATCATGAGTTATTATTTTTAAAATAGGAGTATTATACAAATGTCTGCTTAGGAAAATCATATGGTTCTGAAACAAAAATTTAAAGAGACTTTTATATGTAAAGATAAAAAATTGGTAAATATTAAGATAACCTTAGATTTTGAGTTGTAATAAATAAAAGGTAGGTTAGAATAAGGGATAATCAAGAGTGGAATTGGCAGGAGGGAGAATAGATTCAAATAAAGATTCTTTTTGAATCAAAGAGAAATCCTAGGCACCCAATCTCATTGATCATCACGCTCACTTCCCCTGAAATAAAACAGCAGATCACAGCTTCTCCTTTTCTTAGAATGGGCCAGCCAGTGCAGACCTCCTGCTAATCTCCCCTTTCTTCACCTCCACTCTCCTTTCTTGGAGCACTGCTTTGTTTTTTAAAACTTACACTGTACAATAGTTTTTCTCTCAGCAGAGATTAAAAAAATTATGATAATGTTTAATAGAGGTAATGTTATAACAACCTGTGTTTTCATTATTGGCTCTGAATTGGATCATTTTCTTTTGTTTATGTGCCTGAGTTGATATTTTAAAATTGTCCCATTACTTATACCATAAAGCTAGTTCATAAAAATATAAAATGGATGTATTTGGAGGATGTGAGCTCTCTTTTGCATGGTAGAATCCCAGTGATTGAGTCAGTGGTAAATTATTGGTGTATTAAATATCTTAACTGGTATAATACAGTATTAAAGGCTTAGAAAAGTAAAGATCTTGGAACATGTAATTGGAATAGACAAATATGTTCTGAAATAACTTTTAGTGTGGTGTTTTAGAGATGAGTAAACTTTTGCCTTTGTATTTTATATTCAAATTAGAGCTTTATTTATTCCATTTAAATAATTTTATCCTATAAATTTTCCCTTTGGAATCATTATTTAATGATGTTCTACTATGATTAGAAATTTAATTTTAAGAATTATGTTCAATAAAGTGAAACTGTGAAGAGTTCAAAGTAAAATATTAGTTGACCTAAATTCAGTTTTATAGTAAGGTCTGACCAACACTGCTCAAATTATAAACAAGGAAATGACCATAAAATAAAATTTCTACAAAAAGTCCTCAAAATTGGCTTCACCAAAAACATTATCATCAGCACATGAACAAAACCGAGGGAGGATATGGGATCAGGGGAGGGAGGTGAGGGTGGCTGGGGTTGGGGGGATGGTGGGGGGGGAATGCAGACAACTGTACTTGAACAACAATAAAAAATGGCAGTTGGACAGAAAAAAACAGAACCGAAAACATTGTCATCAGGAAAATGAGAGAAGGGAAATAGGACCACTCTATGCCTGATTGTTGCCCTCAAATATTTATCATCAGGAATGCAAAAGAATTAGGTCACATAGCTTGATCTTCATATAGATATGCTGTTTAAATGATTTCTTTTTTAAAACAAAATTTATTAAATACTTTGGAATTTTATTGTTGTTCAAGTACAGTTGCCTGCCCCCCCCGCCCCCACCCTCCCACCCTAGCCCTCCCCACCTCCCTCCCCTATTTCCACCCGCCTTGTTTTGTCCATGTGTCCTTTATAGTTGTTCCTGTTTGGTACAGAAACAAGACACAGCTTGATTTCTCCCGTCAAGGGTGAGATCAAATCTAGCCAGAGGAAGGCAAGTGACTCAGCCCTCAGCTCACCAGCAGTTCAGTGAGGACCAGCCACTCTCTTTGGGGTCGACAAGCCTTCGCCAGAATGCTGATGAATACCGCCCTTTCTAGCCGCAGGCTTGTGCCCACTGAATAGCAACCGTCAGAAAATGGGGTCTATTTTTGGTATTAACCCTATTCCTGATTGCTTTCAAACATCCTAACAAAGCAAGACCATGAAGACTTTTACCACTCAGCCTTAATCTAAAGTTTGAGTGTCGTTGTTTCTAATGCTCTTTAAAACCAGCTGGCACAAGGCCTTCAGGTGGAAAGGAGAACTGGAGGCTGGAATATATCACAAAAAAACAGTATCTCAGCTTTTATGGTTGAGCTTACTCTCCTTAAAAATATATCACATTCTCTTTTTTTATTTCCGCAAATAGTGCTAATTTCTGCCATTGTTGGGTATCATATCTACCATATTTACTAGTCATATTACCATAAAATTGCTCTGAGAAGTTGCTTAGAGTTTTGGACCATATATATCTACTCACTATCTGTTCAGATGTCACATTTACAAGTAAAAATGTTTTAAGAAGGAATGTCAATCTGTGTTTTCATCACTTTTGCCTATTTGAGGGAAGTTATCAGTTTTAAGCATTTAGAATAGATGTAAATATGCCAAAGATATGTAGGTAAAATATACTCGTATAACTCTGTATGTAAACAAAGCAGAGAAAACAGGTCATTTGCTTTCTTTGGAGTACTGGAATTTCCATAAAGTATCCTTAGAGAATATTTCTAATCCCTTGCTTTTGTCAATATCACATATAATCATACCATAGTTCCTCTATTAATATTCATTTTTTAAAATATTCTCTAGTGCTGGAGAGATTGGTTGGTTTATGGAAATAAGTGGCGATTCATTGAGATTTATAGCTTCTCTTTAAAAAGGAAAGCCTTCTCAGGACTCTGCGGCAGAAGAGCAAGCTGCATTAACAGTCCCATTCAAATCACTTTAAGTGCAAATTCATAAGAATTATTAAAGTATTGTTTTATGCTTATACGGTGAAATATATACATATATATCGACTCTATAATATGTACAGCTACATTCTTTCTTAAGCAGATATTACTCAGATTCTTACTCAATGGAAATTAACAATCTATGTTTACAAAACTTAAGGTAGGTACTTAAATTTTATTCCAGCTCTGCTTCTTAATAAATATATGGTCACATAACTGAAACTTTTGAATCTGTCTTTTCTCTAAATGAGAGAAACTATACATATCAATAAAGAGATACTGGAAAAGTAATATTTGATACCATGTGCTTGGTTCTACCTCATAAAGTGATGAATAAATTGTGGTAGTAATAATGATAATTATTATATTTATTATTGAATAATAATAATTATTATTGATAACTAATTATTATAGTATTGCACTATGCCTAAATATCTACCGTAGAATTGAATGGAAATAAAAAATTCATCTACATTGCAGAAGCAGAAATGAATTAAACATTTTAGGTATGCTCATTCTCCACTCACCCCATGCACAGAAATGGGCCATCAGGAAACAACCCAAATCTGAGGCTGCTGGGCCTTTAGGTTTCTCTTTTCATGGGTCTTATTCTCATATATACCAACTTTGCTACCACAGAATAGAAAATGATGCACACACACAAAACATATGCACACATGTGTGCACACATGTGTATACACAACCTCCCTGTACACAAAAACACCCTGGAAAACAAAAAGAAAAAGAAAACCTAGATCTGGCTGATGTGGCTCAGTGGATTGAATGCCGGCCTGCAAACCAAAGGGTTGCAGGTTCAATTCCCAGTCAGGGCACATGCCTGGGTTGCAGGCCAGATGTACTAGGGGGCATACGAGAAGCAACCACACATTGATGTTTTTCTCTTTCTCTTTCTCCCTCCCTACTTTTCTGTAAAAGTAAATAAATAAAATCTTAAAAAGAAAAAAGAAAAAAGAAAGAAAACCTCAACACCACCAACACCAACAAGAACAACAACAACAAAACTCAAGTGGAGAGAAATACAGATGCATATAGAACACACTCTCTTTTCCTAATAAAATTAGAATTAAACCACTGATTTTTGTGATTGGTAAAGATAACTGAGTCCACAGCTACTGGTTTATTTAGCCCAAGCTAATTAATTCAAACAATAAACACATATCCACTGTGTTAATCTAATCAAACCCTGTGTCATTTACTCAAATAAGTTAAAGCCAACCTCTATTCTGAAAGTAGACTAACATAAAAGTTCTGGTCCACTGTGTTATATACCATGGCAAAGGAGGTGTAACAGAGGGTTGGACCGTTATTGCTGTTAGAAGTTAGGGAAGTCTGACCAGAGAAGGTGAGTGGGATGTTTCCTTACAAGTTAAGCCGAAGTTGAATAGGCAGAAAAGTGGAAAGCACCTTTTAGAGAAAAACAAACAAGAAACTAAGCAGCTGTGGTTAGGCAGAAAAGGGCATAACGTGTTCAGAGAACAATGGGAAATTTAGATGGTGAGAGTACAGGATGCATAGTGGGCAGTGAGGAGCAGGGCCAGGAGTGTAAACAGCCGTGGTACAGAAGAATGCATTCTACCCTGCAGGTGGCAAAGCTTCTTAAATAGAAGAGCTACCTGATAGAATCTCATCCTTTCAAAAAAAAAAAAAAAATAGCCCTGGCGTTACTGTGCAAGAAGTTGTTCAGGAGGAAATGACAAGTTAGTAGATACCAATTGGAGTGGGAAGGAGTGACAAGACGTTTGTCCTTACCCTTTTCAGGTTTTTGTTCAAATATTATCTGTTTAGTAGGTAGACCCTGATTAGGTAATTTATATAACAGTCCCTGCTACTATTTATTCCCATTTTTACTTTATATTTCTTTTAAAAAGTACAATTACATGAACAGTTGAATTATGGTTTTACCAATAGATTGTAGGTTTTATATTTATTGGGTTCATTAACATAGCTTTTGTGACCAGAATGTTGACTGGGACATAGTAGCTACTCAGTAGATACTTTTTTGAATAAATTAATGATTTTTCTAAATGTGAGTTTATGAGGACTTGAACCAAGGAGCTCACTGTGGGCATGAAGTACACACAAGAGATTCAAGAAGCTTTTCTAAAGTAAAATGCACAGACCATATTTGGTGATATGTAGATATGATAAGAAAAAAAGAATAAAGAAGGGGCTTCTTCACTCGAAGTATGAGGGACAGGATGAGTTGTGATAAACGAGGTAGAATGTAAAAGGAGGAACGGATTTGGGCTGGAGATAATGAATTCAGTGTCAGACATGTTGAGCAACAGTTGTCTGAGGGTGAGACGAAGACCTGCGAGGACGGGTGGTCGGAGACGGATGGTAGCAGAGGACATAGTGTGAAATTCATGGAGAGAGCATCGAAAGATGATCTAAATTCTGCAACTTTTAGAGCATTGGGAAAATTAAGATCAGAGAAATACTGATGATAACTTTTAAATGGGTATTAAGGATAACAAAAATTTCATCATTTTAGGGCAAGATTTTTTTTTAAGATTTTATTTATTTATTTTTAGAGAGAGGGGAAGGGAGGGAGACAGAGAGAGAGAGAAACAGCAATGTATGGTTGCTCCTCACATGGCCCTCGCTGGAGACCTGGCCTGTAACCCAGGCGTCTGCCCTGACTGGGAATTGAACCGGGGTTCTTTGGTTCCCAGCCCGCACTCAATCCACTGAGCTACACCAGCCAGGACAGGAGTTTTGTAGATTGGAAATTGAGGGAATCATTGAAAGAAAGTCTTTGAAATTTACCGCCATTCATCATATGGACTTACCCTTCACTTTTTTTTTTTTAAAGCATAGGAAAGAAAAAAAAAAACCACTTTTTGCTGGAATATTTTGTGTTTTTTTTCTTCTTCTTACAATGTGGGGAATTATTAACTTTTTACATCTCAAAACTGCAGGCTAACACCTGAGCCCAGTCTTTTTGGTGACCATAGGGAAACGGTGATATCTATGTAGTGTGTGTCCATCTCTCATCAATGGCCGGATAGGGCCAGCATCTGCAGGGGGTTCATCTAGTTTCTCAAGCCTGTCCTTCCCATGGCTTGCTCTCTGTGTAGTTATTTTCTGTTTAAAGACTGCCTTTGATTCTATAGATTACAAAGTAGAAATAATTGAACCATTAATCTCTCTTTAACTCATGTTAGCAAGTAGCCTTTCTCAGGTGCATAACCTTTCCTCTCCTCTCTGAATAAGCCATGAAAATTCCATTAACAGCAACCTCAACAATAATAGCAATATGATGGCTACCACTAATGAATGCTTATTAAAGGAGCATTTGGAAGCCATCCATCTATTGGTAAGCTTATTCCACCTTCTACCTTGAAACTGTGCCTCACATAGTTGTGTGCGTGGGGACTGAGCATGATTGCTATAGTGATGAGAAAAATTTCCGCACAGAGCCAATAATAGGCAAGATTTTAGTTGGGGTTTCCAAGAAAAAGTCAGAAGTTTTTTAAAATTCTATCTGAGAAAATATGAGAAACAGCTGCTTCCATCTTGTAATCATAAAGGTAAGAGACTGAGTATGAAGTTAAGGAGACTATGAGTCTGAGAGACCAAAAGACATGCGAGAGTTTCTAATGAGCCCTTCACTAAGCTACATGAAAACATTTCAGTTATGTGAACCAAGAAGTTGTGATGTTATTTAAGCCAACTTGTTTGGTCCTTCTTTTCTCTACAGCCGGGAGTCCTAATTAACACACACATCATACTCCATTAATTGTGATACACATTTCATATACATTATATCATCTAGTCCTCACCACAATTCTATGAGGCAATTTTGTTTTATCACTATTTTAGAGATAAGGAAGCTGAGGTGCTAAGAAATTTATACTAAATTTCAGAGATGCTAAGAAGTTTATATTAAATCAAATAATTAATTGAGATGGAAATACAGAATTTGAACTTCGCCTATTGTAAATAGTATATTTAATTACAAACAATAATATTCTATCTTGAATTACATTTGGTTACACATTAGAATTTCTACTGTAATTTCAGGCTTAAATATCTCCACAAGGTCTATCTTGTACTAGCACTCCACCTACATTCCCTTTTTATGTCCACAAAATAGTTTCAAAATACAAAGTTTGTATCGCCATGTAGACCTATGTACTGTGACTGAAGGATTTTCATCTTACGGAAAGGAATCTTATTATTAATAGTCCTTGCTACTCAAGAGGCAATTAGAATATTCTCTATGGATTCATCCGATCCCTAGTCCACATCTTATTCCATGAAACATATGGAAACCTAGTTTAATTAAGTTAATATGATAAAAAGTGAATTACTGCCCTGGCTGGTGTAGCTCAGTGGATTGAGCGCGGGCTGGGAACCAGAGGGTCCCGGTTCGATTCCCAGTCAGGGCACATGCCTGGGTTGCGGGCTGGGTCCCCAGTGAGGGCCATGTGAGAGGCAACCATACATTGCTGTTTCTCTCCTTCTCTGTCTCCCTCCCTTCCTCTCTCTAAAATAAATAAATTAAAAAAAAAGTGAATTACTTAAGTATTCAGAATGTGTCCAAGTTAATTCTAGCTACATTACTTAGGTAACAGTAGATAGTTTTCTGTTATGGAACCTCTTGTAATGACTGTGTACTTAGAAATACTAAGAGTTTGTGTGCTTAAACATTATCCAAATCTGATTAAATATTTGTATAACATAAAGCTCTCAGTTGAGATTATATATATGTATATATATCTTTTATACATGTTGTCCTACAAATATAAGGGTGTTTCTATATGAGCTACAAATTTAAGTAGGTCAGTATAGACCTACCTATACTGAGTCATTTACAGGATAGCTAATTTTAAGGAGGCTTTGTGTGATTTGACTAATAGTCTAGTTAGTTTCATCAAAAGAAGGAGGTACAAATATGAAATAAACATGCAATGTTAATATATACATGTATATAAGTATATATAAATATCTAAATACATAAATATATAAACATATACATATATAAATATGTTTGAAATACATATGAAATATATATGTGTATATGTATATGTGTGTTATATATATTTCATTATATACCTTACATATATATATTTTATTCTCAAAGACACCCTGAAAAATGATATGATTCCAGTCCTATATTAGTTAGGCGTGGTAGAAATTTCACAGAACTTTGAGTTCTTACATAGATATGATTTATGAAAACTAAAATTTTTTTATCAGACCTCAAGGAATCCCAAACTTTGTTACCAGTTTTATAAAGGTGAATAAAAGTTGGCAAACATTGCATATCCATCGTATTTTTAATAGAAGTAAATTGAACAGGGAAGTTTTTTAAATAAAAATATAGTTTAGAATTCCAATTTCTGGTCTGCTAATAAACTTTCAAGTGGCCAATCCAGACAGATGAGCAGATACAGAGAATTACAACTTATTGAAGCAGAAACCCGCCAGCAGAAATGTCCGCAGGAACCGGTGTCAGGGTAGGAAAGCCCCAACTGTTAGTGATTCGCTGCTGGAGATCAGTGTGCACAAGTCTGAGGGCTAAACACTCAGGGGCCCAGTCATGTGGGGGCCTTCATGCTTTAGTTAGTATCTCTTCCAGGTCCTCAAAAGGTAAATTGGGGAAAAATCCCCTTATACTTCTATCAGAGGGAGGAAAAAGAAGCCATTTTGACAGATGCCAGAGAAAAATTTCACTAGCCTAGAATTTTGTACCCTGTGAAATTATGCTTCAAAGTAAAGGAGAAATACAATTTATTATAAGACCCATCTTGTAAGAAATGTTAAAAGAAATTCTTTAGAGGAAAAGACTGCACTATAGGTCACAGACTTGGATCTACATAAAGATAGAGTGTCTGAAAAGGAATAAGTGCAGTTAAAAGTAAATATATATATATATATATTTTTATTTATTTATTATTATTCTTAATTGATCTAAACAATAATATGTTGTTCAAAATATAGGCAACAATGTATTATATATATATTACATTATATATTATATATGTATTATATGTATGTGTGTGTGTGTGTGTGTGTGTATATATATATATATAAAGTTGCTTATATATGCTTATTTATCCATGAAATGAATGTAGGCAATGATACATGGAACAGGATGAAAGGATTAGGAACATTTTTTTTATTATATAGTACTCATGCCATCTGTGAAGTGCTACAGTCTTATTTGAAAGTTGGCCTTGGTTTGTTGTAAATGTGTATGGCAAATCTTAGGGCATCCGCAAGGCAGTACAAAGAGTATAATTAATTTGCAACAAAAAGAAAAAATAAAATCATATAGTATATGTTCAAATAAAACTTCTAAAGGCAGAAAAAAGTGTGAGAGACAAAATAGAAATAAAGAAAAAGAGCAGCAAAAGTGTAACAAATATGGTAAATATGAATCCAACTATATTAATAATCACCTTAATCGTGAATGACCTAAATACACCCATTAAAAGACAAAGTGTCAAAAGGAATAAAAAAACAAGATCAAAATACATTACCTCAAGAAACTCAGTTTAAATTTTTTTTTTATTTGCAGATAAAAATAACTGCTGGAAAATGCATAATAAGATTACTCACTAAAATACAATCAAGTAGCCCTGCACAAGTGGCTCAGTTAATTAGAGTATTCTCCTGCACAGCAAAAAGGTTGAGGGTTCGATTCCTGGTCAAGGCTCACACCCAGGTTGCGGTTTGATCCCAGGTTGGGGCGCATTTGGGAAGCAGCCACTTGGTGTTTCTCATGTTGATGTTTCTCTTTCTCTCCCTTCCTCTCTCTCTAAAGTCAACAAAAACATATTCTCTGTGAGGATTAAAAATAAATAAATTAAAAAATAAGTAAATGAAATAAATATCAATTAGTCTTTATTTTCAGGAAACATTTTGGCTACTTTGATTTGATTCACAGTAATAACCTGAGTTTTTTAATTCAATATTAATTTCATTAGTCTCATTTGTGCAGCCTAGTGATTAGACAGTTAGGTAGTTTACAGAGTGGTGCTCCCGATATTTCAGGTACCCGCCTGACACCATACAATGCTTTTACAATGTTATTGACTGTATTTCCTATGCTGCACTTTATGTGTCCTTGACTATTTTGTGACTATCAATTTGTACTTCTTAATCCTTTTACCTCTTTCACCCATCCCCCCAACATCCCTCCCCTCTGGGAACCATCAGTCTGATCTCTGTGTCTATGTGTCTGTCTTTTTGTTCATTTATTTTGCTCTTTAGATTCCACATGTAAGTGAAATCATATGGTGTTGGTCTTCGTCTATCTTATTTCACTTAGTATAATAATATCCTCTGGGTCTATCCATGCTATCTCAAATAGTAAGAGTTCATATTTTTTATAGCTGAGTAATAGGTCATTGTATATATAAACCCATTTTTTTTTAAAAACATTCATTTATTGATGGTGCCTGGGTTGTTTCCACATGTTGGTTATTGTGAAGAACACTGCGATAAACATAGGGGTGCATGTACTGTTTTGAATTAGTGTTTTGGGTTTCAAAGAAATTCATTTTAACTATAAAGACATATATAGATTGAAGATAAAGGGTTGGGGTAATATATACCATGGTAATACTTATCAAAAGAAAGCATAAGTAACTATATGAATTTCAAATAGAGCAGACTTAAAACAAAGAAATTACCAGAGATAAAAAGGAAAATTACAGAAATTGAAGAGGTCAATACTACAAGAAAACATAAAAAAAAATTAATGTGTATGTGCCTAAGAAAAAAGGTTCAAAATGCATAAGAAAAAAACTAATAGAACTGCGAGGAGAGCTACATGAATCCACAATTATAATTGGAGTATTTAAATCCCCTCTTATCAGAAATGGACGTGTATAATAGCCAAAACATAGTAAGAACACAGTAACCTCAATAGCATCATCTTTTTATTAATACTTTCAAAGGACCAGTTTTGAAGAGATTAATAAATGTCTCTAGGCTAGTTATCAAAAAATAAAAGTAAGAGGACACAAATTACTAATATTCAGAAACAAAAGCGAGAGCATCACTACAGATCCTGTTAAAAGTAAAATGATAACAAGAATATATGAACAAACCTATGCACACAAATTTGATAACCTAGATGAAATGGATCAATTCCTTGAAATACCTAAGGTGCTAAAATTTACAATAGAATAAACAGTCTAATTATGCTTATATTTACCAAAGAAATCAAATGAATAATTAGTAACTTTCCAAAACATAAAGCATGAGGCCAAGATGGATTCATAGTGAATTTTACCAAACATTTAAAGAAGAAATTACACCAATTCTCTAACTTTCTTTAGAAAGATAGAAACAGAGGTAATAATACTTTCTTACACATTCTAGGGAGCCAGTATTACCCTAACACCAAAGCCAGACAAAGTTATTATAAAAACTACAGATCAATACGTGTCATGAATGTGGATGCAAAAACCCTCAACAAAATTTAACAAAAGAATCCAGCAAGGTATCTATAAAAAATGAATATCATGAATAAGTGGGATTTATCCCAGGTTTGCAAGGTTGATTAAACATTTGAAAATTGATTAGTATAATCCATTGTATCAACAGGCTAAAATGAAAAAAAAAAAACATATAATTCTGTCAATAGATGCAGGAAAAGTGTTTGGCAAATTCAAAACCATCCATGGTAAAACTCTCAGTGAACCAGAAGAAGAGGGGAATTACCTCAACTTTACAAAGAATTTCTGCAAAATAAAAACTATACCTTATATTATACTTAAAGGTGAAAAGCTCAAAGTTTTACAAGATCTGGAATAAGATAAGGATATCCCCTTTTACCACTGCTTTTCAACATTGTACTGGAAGTCCTAATTAATACAATAAAACAAGAAAAAGAAAGACGATATATACAGATTGGCAGGAAGAAACAAACCTGTCTTTTTTAGAGGTTAACATGACTGTCTATGTAGAAAAAGCAAAAAACAAATCAACAACAAAACACCCTCTGAACTAGTAAATGGTTCTAGCAAAGTTTCAGGATACAGGGTTAAGACACAAAAGTCAATTGTTTCCCAATATACAGCCAATTAACAACTGGAATTTGAAGTAAAAAATGCATTGCCATTTACATTGGCACTCCAAAAAATACCCAAGAATATGTTTAAGAAAAAGAACAAACTAGAACTGACACTTGTTGACTTCAAGATTTAATACAAATCTACAGTAATCAAGAAGGTGTGGTATTCATGAAAGAACAACTAGATCACTGAAACGGAGTCAGAGCACAGAAAGAGACCCCTCTAAATATAGTTAACTGGTCTTTGTCACAGGAGCCAAGGAAACGCAATGGAGCCAAAACAGTCTTTTCAAGAAACAATGCTGGAACAACGACATCCACATACAAGATAATAAGAACCAAGACCCAGATTATACATCCTTCCCCAAAATTGACTCAAATGATTAATGGATCCACATGTGAAATGTAAAACTCCCTGAAATATGAGAAAATCTATATGACCTTGGGTATGGTGATGATTTTTTACCACCAAAGAAGAGGTTTTGTTAACCTCTAAAAAAGACAGGTTTGTTTCTTCCTGCCAATCTGTATATATCTTCTTTCTTTTTCTTGTTTTATTGTATTACTTAGGATTTCCAGTACAATGTTGAAAAGCAGTGGTAAAAGGGGATATCCTTACCTTATTCCAGATATAAAGGGAAGATACATGAAAAAAATTGATAAACTGGACTTTATTAAAATTAACAACTTATGGAAAAGAGTGTCAAGAGAATGAGAGAACAAGCCGCAGACTGGGAGAAAATACTTGCAAAAGACAGATGATAAAGGACTGTCATCCAAAATATATGAAGAATTCCTAACAGTAAGAAACTCAACTCTAAGTAAATGAATGACTCAATTAAAATAGGCATAAACCTGAGCAGGCATCCCACAAAGAACATATACTGATGACAAGCATATGAAAAGATGTCAGTCATCATATATTATTAGGAAATACCAGTGAAAAACCACTGCCTATCTATTGAAATGATCTGGAATAGTCAAAATCTGTAGTGGAGAATGTGGAGAAGCAGGGACTATACTCATTGCTGATGGGAATGCAAAATGATACAGCCATTTTGGAAAACAGTTTGGCAGTTTCTTACAAAACTAACACACGCTCACTGTGCAACCTAGCAACTGTGCTCCTTGTATTTACCTGAAGGAGATGAGAACCAATGCCCATGCAAAGTCTTCACACAAATGCTCATAGTAGCCTTATCCATACTTGTCCAAACTTGGAAGCATCCAAGATGTCTTTAAGTAAGTGAGTGGATAAATAAACTGCTTTATATCTACATGATACTATACAGCACTAAAAGTGAGTGCTCTATGAAACCATGAAAGGACATAGGGACACCTTAATTTGACCCTTAAAAAAGTTCAATTTAACTTTTCAGTAGTTCAAATTGAACCTTATAAAAGCTCCACTCCTCTCTACCACTGATTTTAAGCATCTCTCTAGTCATTATGGAGTCTCATAAGTCTTTCCCTCTTTAATAGCTGTGTGATTTGATAGGCTGGATTAAAATTAAGGACTAATAGCATAGATTCTGTACCCAGAATTAAAGAATTAGAAAATCTGTGATTTGTACCCTCTCAATGCATCCATACCTTCCCTGTTAGGTCTACCTGGGTGCCCCGGGGCAGTTCCCAGATCCACTACCCAGATGTATACACATACCTTTCTAACTTGTTTCTATTGAGGCCATTCATTTGCTCTTTGTAGATCTAGTCTCTTTGGCTACCCACTTTTTATAATTTCATTTTAGCAGTCGTTCTTTGTTTAAGAATGGTTATCAGGTCATATTTAATCTGTGAGGCTATTTTCAAAAGACCTGATATTAATAGTTTTTTGCTCACTTTGAGAATGATTTAAAAAATGCAAACATATTCAGTGACTCAGACAACCTTGACAAAAGAGCAATTTAGGGTATTTTCTTGATAGAAATCACTGAAGACTTTCATTTTTGCATTCATAAAAACTGCTTTCTCAAATCACATTTTATTTAGTATGCTGCTTATGAAGGTATTTTGCATTACAGCCCAAATGTAGAAAGCTAATCCCCCATTTTCTGTTGAGTAAAATATTGTTGATTATGTCTGTTTTGGGCTACTTTTGAGATGTAAATTTGATTTGAACAAAGGAAGCTGATTTGAGTTTTCTAGTCTTTATATGTGTTCCCTTGTGTAATCATCATTGTGTTTCTCTTGCCTTTATGTAAACGAAACAGATTCTGTACATCACAAAATGTAGTGCCTGGTAAGTCCCTGATGTCATCAGATTGCATCCTCATTTGGTCTTACAGTGATCAATATGGGATTTACCTGCTCCATGTTTAGGTAACCTTTCTTTTCTACAGATGGATGTTAAAATAATATTTTAAAATAAATTATCTTTGTCCCACAAGAAGAGATTTTTGGCATTGGTTATTCATAAGATTTTCTTTCTGTCAGACATTTATTTGGCAAATATCTGCTTGAAAAATAATATTTATAATATACTATGTACAATATAATATATATCATATACCACATATTATAAATTATATAGTGCATATTTTATATATATTAATACACAGTGGTATGTGTGATGGAAATAATTATCTACTCTTGGATACAGGATCTCAGATCATGGGTCCAGGGAGTATCTATATTTATGGTATGAAAACAGAACTTCCCCCAGAGTATGATGTGTTCCATCTATGATATAGTCTATGTATTAGTATGATGCATATACTATGAATGATACACAAAGCATATAGTAGGCTTGTCTTGTACACACACATACATAGACACAATCACATACACACAGAGTCAAGGTAATTATTTGTTAAACTTAATGAGGAGAAACACAAAAAAGCAAAATTAGGCATGAAAACTGCATAAACAAAAACTGCAGAAAATAGAAAACATTTCCCTGTATAATACCAAGCTAACAAATTTGAAGATATCGATGGCACTAATTTACAGAACAATAATTTATTAAACATTGAGATGAACAAATATCAAATCATAATACTGAACTGAAGTTTTAAAAGATGTTAAAGAGTGTGTTCATTTGATATATTATTAAAAAAAATGACTTTTATTTCCAAGAAAGTAAATAGAACCTTTGCTGAGTGGCCTTCGGCAGCCACTGTTCCCCGCTGTGTGCAATGCAATGGACGACATGCTCACAGGCCGTCCTAGAGGTTCTGAGGATCTTGGGATTTTTAACTATCTTCCATCACAGACCTCAGGTTTACTTTGGTCACCTTATGATCAATTACATTTTAAGAAGATCCTCTTGACTCACATTTTCAGGCAGAATGACTCATGAATATTGTTAAGATCACAAGCTAGCCAGCATAACTTGGATGAGAATAGTTCTACAAAGAAATGCACTGTAAAAATAAAACACAATAGAATAATCCTTTAAAAATCTACCCAAAAGGGATGTATTTCATGGGGACGTTAACTTGTTATTCTAGACAAAAATCATATCTTCTCTAAATTATTTCTAATGAAAATGACTCAGTGTAGAGCTGTTTTAATAATTGTGAAAATAATATTAACACTTACTGAATATTGGCAATATGCTAAACTCTGTACTAAGTGTCTTATAAATATTATCTCATTTAATCCTTAACAATAACCCGGCTAGATAGGTACTGTTATTATCCTCATTTTATAAATAAAACTTAGATTCATTTATATGACAATTCAGCTATATCTCAGGTTTATTACAGAGACTAGTTAATCAGTATTTATCATGAACAGAACAGATGAACATTCATGCATTTATGATACAGTCTAGTGAGGGACTCATTAGAATAAAATAGTTGTGGGCAGACAATTAATAAAACTTTTTCTGCTACATGGAAACCTGATCTTTGGTTAACATACTAGTTCTGTTCTCCTGGAAACCTGAAAAGTATAGATTGTCAATTATGTAACTCAGCAGCTTTACTTATGATAAAAAATAACATCAGGGTGGACAGTTGCATCTGGACTGGTAGGAAATATTTAAAAGAACACCTATAAATTTATCGTGGGATGCCATACTTTGGACTTTCCAGAGAGAGTGCAATGACTACTATAAGGGAATGTGTACTTTGTGACAATCCTATGGTCTGTGGCCACAGAGTTGTTAAAGGAAATACTGGCTTCTGTGGAATATAAGGCTATCAATCTAGGAAGACCCTGTACCTGATTTCCTTACACCTGAGAGGCCCCTGAACAGCTGCGTGAGCTGTCCTAGTAACTGCTGCAAGGACTCCTCTTGAGAAGAGCTCTTGATGCTGTCTTGCGGGCCAGCTGTGATTTTTCAGTATCCTTCTGCCAGATGGACCCTAGTCTGCACTTTCAGTTAAACCGCAGGAGACTCTTTCGTGTGTATGGAAGATAGTGATAAGTCTACTGGTTAGGAAAGGAAGATAGGAAATATCAAAGAATGGAGGTGTAATGGTGAAAATGAAAACAAAAACTAATTTAATACGGTGTCAGGGAGGCTCTCATGAAGAAGATGACCTTTTTTAAAATACCTGAAAAAGATAGGAAGCGCATCAAGTGCGGAACTCAGGGAACAGTGCATGCAAAACCATGGACTGTGAGCACGAGAGCACTGGAACTCTGTTTTTAAATTAGTAATGCAATTGCTTTGTATTATTTTTAAGTAAAAGCTATATTCTAGTAACCACTGATGAATATAAAGTCATTTTGCAAGCCAACTTGAATATATATATATATATATATATATATATATATATATATATATATATTTAAAGATCTGTGCTCTGCTCAAGACAGGTGTCCTTTGAAGACTAATAGGATCATTAGTCTTTTGGGTAAAATAGAAGTCACATAAACAAATAACAATTGCTATCATGACTAATTCATAGTTTTTACACTGTTTGATTGATATGTGTGTACAAGAAGTTATCACTTAAGACTTATAATGTAGATGAAACAAGGGCATACATTTCATTTAAGAAATACTGGGTTTTAACAACATAAACTTTACGATCTAAGAGGTAATGACTACAAATGACTGTTTTAAATGCCACAGCAGTGGGTTCATTATATTTTGTACATTAAATAATGATTTTAATAAAAGTCTAGAGTTCATGTTCTGAAAGCTATTACCTTTCAGCTACTGCATATACCTCTTTGTCTAGAGGGCAAAGTGAACACCATCTCATATTTTTCTTAGGCACGATATGAAAGCATTAATTTCCTCCTGCCGCTTTGATGGAACGCGATGCTCTGGGGCAAGTCAATGCAAAATGATCACATTTTCACTCGTAATCAATATAGCCAGCTGACAGTGGGCATCTATTTTTCACTCCAACATCCAGTAAAGTAAAATGATATGTGGATTTTCATCAAAAGAGGTGCTTTTAAGAAACACAGATGAAAATAGCAATGTTAGCAAGCCACTGAGAAAGTTGGTTTTTACTGCAACTCCTTGACTGCCGAGATAGATGTGAGTGTGGCCTTTTTTTTTTCCCCTTCTCTTCTGTCTCTCTCAATGGGATATTGTGAAAATCTGTAACTTTACTTAAGGAGATGGCTATGAATCATAAATGAGAGAATTAGATTTTAAAGATAATATATTTAGTCCTTGCAGTGTCTCTGTGGACTCCTTGACTTCTAAACACCCATTTTATGTTTTAAGTCAAGACCATAGATCTGCATTTTGTGCTGAAAAAAATGTAATTACCAAATCACTGCAGGTCCATTTTTTCTAAGTCACATATTTCCTACTTCTGAGATTTTTAAAAATATGAATAAGCTAAATTCCAGAAAATGTCTCAAATTGCTGTTAGCTGATTTTGACTGAAAAGCAGTGGGTATTTGATTTTAAAGCTCAAATGTTAGAATACTTGGAAAAAATGACTAACAATAAAAAAATGTAACTTTTATAAAGGCTGTATTATAGGATTCTGTGCATTTTATACTAATACTAAAGAGTTATATTTTACTTGTTCAAATTCTATAATATTTTATTGTCTTTCTATAAATAGTTTTTGCATTTACTCAAATGATCAGGAAAATGATTCCCCAGAAACAGAAGGGAGGGAGGGAAGAAAGGAAGGAAGGAAGGAAGGAAAGGAGGAAGAGAGGAAGGGAGGGAGGGGAAGAAGAAAGGAAAGAAGCAAAGAAGAAAGAAAGCAAGGAAGGAAGGGAAGGAGCTCTTAGGGCTGGGTGATTTCAAGTGCATAAATTGCTTAGCTTCTATAGCCTTTTAGTCATGTTGCCATGGATTCTCTCACTGATATACTGGCCACATTTTCAGTGATCTTGTTTGTGTAGTTTTTATTTATAGGTAAGAGAGATGATTAAAGATGATGATTCTTATTTCGTTTTCTAAGTGTCCATGTTATGTAGACTCACAAACAGCACTGGGGTCATGGGGTCATGGGTATGTTTTAATCACTTGAAAGAGTATTGTGAAGAAGAACTGGACCAGATCTCTGCAATTGTTTATCATTCGGTTACTTGGCGCCCATGACTACCTGGGCAACTCCTTCAGCTTGATTTATTTTAGTGTCTGGGTTCTGACTGGTGGTATCATATGTATTGATTGATTTTAGAATACATTTTTGAAAGGGAAACTTCATGATTGATTTCCAATTTAATGAAATCACCGCATTTTAAAATATCATCTTTTATATTTTATAACTAATACATAAATATATTATGCTGATAAAGGAGTCAACCAATAAATGTCTATATGGAACTAAATGTGAAAACTTGTTTATCCACTCCCCGCAACCTCCAGATACTATGGAGTTAAATATTTTTCAGTATTTTGTTAACCTTTTCAGTTCTAATTCTGTGTACTTATGAATTTTAATTGCACAAAAATAAGATTGTATTGCAAGTTATATTAATATTCTTTTGCTGCTTAATAAATTGCCACAGTTGTAGTGGCTTATAATAACACATTTCTAACTCACAGTTACCTAGATCTGAGATCTGGCATGGCTCCACTGGGTTCTGGCTTTCGGCTCTCACGAGGATGGAATCAAGGTGTTGGCTAGGCTCAGTCCTTAAATGAGGCTTGGAGGATGAATATACTTCTAAGCTCTCTTCGGTGGATAGCAGCATCCAGTTCCTTACAGCTGCAGATCTGTGATCCTAGTGGTCAAGGGCTGCCCTCAGCTACTGAAGGCCACCCACATCTTTTGACATCACACCCTGTAGCTTCAAAGCAGCAATGGTCTGTCAAGTTCTCATGTTTCTAATATCTCTGACTTTCCTTGTTCCCTTGGGCAAGGAGAAAGCTCTACTTTTAGGGGCTTCGGTAATTCCATGGACCCACTCAACTGGATAATATAGAATACTCATTCTATTTAAAGGGCAGCTGATTAGTAGCACTTGAACATCTGCAAAGTCTCTTTCACCATGGAAGAGAACATGTTTATGGTAGTAACACCTGTTGTAGGTGATCATGAAGGTCAAAACTGTACCTCCACCCTCCAGTTATGCAACTTGCTATTTTTTTTAGCAATATGTCTTTGAAGTCTTTCAAAAGTCTTTTGTGGATCCAGTATTTCTGTATTGTTTCCAGATTTTTTTTTCTTTATGACATTACTATATTTCTTTCATGGCATGAATATGACATAGAATATTGAGTCATTTCTCTACTTGGGGAAATTTCAGTTGGGAAATATTTAGATATTATATATAATATGAGGCAATGAAGGTTAATGGTTAAAAAAATAGATTTCTGGCTTCCAGTTCCAGGCATTTAGGGAGCTGGGGCTTGGACGCAGACATGACCAAGTCCAAAAACCACACTGCGTACAACCAGTCTGAAAATAGCACAGGCTTGGCATCAAAAAATGCTGATCACAAAAATATGAATCACTTAAGTGAGTAGACCCCAAGTTCCTGAGAAAAATGCCCTTTGCTAAGAAACACAATGGGGGGGACTAAAGAAGATGCAAACCAACAACACCAAGGCCATGAACACACTTGTCAAGGCTATTAAGGCCCTCATAAAGCCCATGGAGGTCAAACCTAAGATCTCAAAGTGGGGGGAGGGGGTGTAAGCTCAATTGACATGCCTACATCACTCACTCCAAGCCTAGAAAACATGCTCATGCCCATATTGCCAAGGGTCTCAGGCTCAACCAACTGAAGTCAAAGGTCAAGGCTGAAACTAAGGCCCAAGCTGTGGCTATAGCTCAGTCTCAGGCTCCATCCCAGGCTCAGGCTTCCAAAAGGGCCCAGGTCCCCATAAAGGCTCCAGAGTAAAGGCCTCTTTTTGCTGACATGAGGTTGAAAGGATCAATATGACCATGGGCTGCTGTCTGCACAGAGCTGGTGTCCCTCTGTGCTATTTGTAAAAATAAATGAGGCAGGAGCTGTCAAAAAAGATAGATTTCTAAAGTCAGCCTCAGTCAGTTACTGACTTCACTACTCAGTAGGTAAATTGAGTCAGCTATTTAAGCTCTTTGAACATTATTTTTGTTTATTTGTGTATGGTAAAAAATATGTATTTCACAGGACAATTAGGGTGATTAGATAAAATAGTAGAGATAAAATGATTTTCCTGGCACAAAATATGCTCTGTAACAATGTGAGTCAATACTACTCCTAAAAGTAGAATTTGGATCAAAGACAAATGCACTTTTAACTTACAAAGGTAAGGACTAATTGCTTTATGGAAAATCCACATCCGTAAAGAAGACATCATTTTCTGATTTTTATTGACCCTCTAATATTGGGTTGGGTGCTCCTCACTTAACAAGGATTTATTAAGTGCCTATGGTACACCAGGTACCTGCTAAACGCCGTGAGCCAAATGTGATACGAATGTGAGCCAGAACAGCTCGGTAGTGGCATATGAACCGGCATATACTCCTAGATCAATGGAAGAAAACAGAGAGCCCAGAAGTCAACCCATGTCTTATGGTCAATTAATCTTTGACTGGGAGGCAAGAACATAAAATAAAGTAAACATAGCCACTTCAATACATGGTGTTGGGAAGATTGGGCAGGTGCATGCAAAGAATGAAACTAGACCACCAACTTACACCATTTACAAGGATAAACTCAAAATGGATAAAAGACTTAAATGTAAGCTGAGAAACCATAAAAATCCTAGAAGAAAATATAGGTATAAAATCTCAGACATCTCTCATAGGAATATCTGTGCTGATGTGTCTCCTAGGGCAAGGGAAATAGAGAAAAAAAATAAACAAATGGGACTGTATCAAACTAAAAAGCTTCTGTACACCAAAAGAAACCATCAACAAAATGAAAAGACAACCCACAGAATGGGAAAACATATTTGCCAATGATACATCTTATAAGGGGTTAATTTCCAAAATATATAAATAACTTATACAACTCAACACCAGGAAGACAAATAATCCAATTGGCAGAGGACAGAGGACCTGAGTAGACACTTCTCCAAAGAAGACCCACAGATCACTAATATACACATGAAAAAATGTCTACCATCATAAATCATCAGAGAGATGCAAATTAAAACCACGAGGAGAATCTTCCAGAATGGATAGCATCAATAAATCAACAAACATATGCTGGTGAAGATTTGGAGAGAAGGGAACCCTTGTGCACTTTTGGTGGGAATGCAGACTGGTGTAGCCACTGTGACAAACAGTACGGAATTTCCTCAAAAAATTAAAAAGGGAACTCCTTTTCCACCCAGCAATTCCACTTCTGGGAATATGTCCAAGACTCCTTAAACACTAATAAAAAAAAATATATGCACCCCTATCATAGCAGCATTATTTACAATAGCCGAGATCTGGAAACAGCCCAAGTGCCCATCCGTAGAGGAATGGATGAAAAGGCTGTGGTACATTTACACAGTGGAATGCTACACAGCTGTAAACGAGAAGGAACTCTTACCCTTTGTGACAGCATGGATGGACCTGGAGAACATAATGCTAAGGGAAATAAACCAGTCAGAGCAAGACAAGTACCATATGATCACACACATATGTAGAATCTAATGAAAAAAATAAACTGACAAACAAAATAAAACCAGAGGCACAGACCCATGCAACAGGCTGACAGATCTCAGAGGGGAGGTCGGGGGACTAGGAGAGATTAACTAAGGAACACATACTCATACATGCATAAGCCATGGGCACAGGCAATGATGTGGTGAAGGCCAGTTTGGGGGAGGGTGGGGGACTTGGTGGAGGGGGCAAGGGGGAAAACTGAGGACATCTGTAATAGTGTCAACAATAAAAAATTAAAAAAGAATTTATAATTTAGTAATTTCTCAGTAACTTAATAAAATTTAATAATAAATTATAGTTAGTGTTAATTTATATTAGGAACAGGGATTCAAAAATATACAGGGAACAGGTTGTCATTTTATTCTTGAGAGAAAAATATTGGGTCAGGGGTGGAGGAAAGATGTGATAAGATTACTTCTTAAAGAAAGTAAAATTATCAAGATCTACTATTAAATTGGACATAGATATAAGAATAAAAACATTGTAAGCATAGATGTGAAAGGGATTTATCAAGGCGGCAACTAGCTTTTCACCTTGAAAAACCATGTAGATAGTAGTGGCAATTATTAAGGTAAGGCAAAATGGAACAACTTAAAGTTAGACATTGAATATCATGCTTTTGAACATAGGTACATTGAATTTGAGATACCTGAGGGAAGGTATCAACATACAGAACTCAAAAGAGGTCTGGGCTGAAGATAGCTATTCTGGAATCTTGGTTCTGAAGTAGTAATTAAATCCAAGACTAGAGCTGTACCAATTGATACAGGAACCATTAGCTGCATAGTGCTACTAAATCTTTGAAATATGGCAAGGCTAGCGCTGAATTTATGCCAGATTTATTAGTAGGAAACAAAGCGTGTAAAATACCTCATTAATAATTGGTTATATTGATTGCATGCTGATATGACAACATTTTGGATGTATTGAGTTATTAAAATTTATCTCAAATGTTTCTTTTTACATTTTTGATGAAGCTACTAAAACATTTAAAATCATACTTGTACCATTTGTAACTCACATTATACTTCTGTTGGGTTGTGGTGGTATAGTGTGAACAAAAAAGAGTGACTGTACTTTGAGCTCTGACCAAATAAAATACTTAATGTCTTTATAGAAAATGCTTAGCTGCAAGAGGTGTTATGCAAAGAGTGATTGGAGTAGAAAATAATACTTAAAACAAAAATGTGATTTAATATGATTTAAGACAAAGTGTTGTTTTATATTAAGTGTTGCTCAGCAATTAAAAATACAGATACAGATTTAAAGTGTATTTAAAATATATTTTATTGATTATGCTATTACAATTGTCCCAATTTTTCCCCTTTGCCCACTCCACCTGGTACCCCCATTCCCTCCAGCTGTCTCCCCCTTAGTTCATGTCCATGGGTCATGTATTTAAGTTCTTTGGCTACTCCATTACCTATTCTGTTCTTAACATCCACCTGTCTATTTTGTACCTCCCAATTTGTGCTTCTTAATCTCTATGCCTTTCCCCTCATTCCCTCCCTTTCTTCTCCCAACTGATATCTGTCCAAATGATCTCCATATCCATGATTCTGTTCCTGTTCTGCTTGTTTGCTTAGTTTGTTATTTGGATTCAATTATTGTGGCAATACTTTGGATTCAATTAATAGCAATACTTGTGAATGTATTGCCATTTTAATGTTCATTGTTTTTATCTTTTTCTCACATAATTCCATTTAGCAATTCATATAATGGCTTGGTGATGACAAACTCCTTTAGTTATACTTTGGTAAGCACTTTATCTGCCCTTCAATTCTAAATGATAGCTTTGCTGGATAGAGTAATCTAGGTTGTAGGTCCTTGCTTTTCATCACTTTGAATACCTCTTGCCATCCCCTTCTACCCTGCAAAGTTTCTTTTGAGAAATCAGCTGATAGTCTTGTGGGAACTCCTTCTTAGGCATTGTCTGCTTTTCTCTTGCTGCTTTCAAGATTTTCTCTTTACCTTTAACTGTTGGCCTTTTAATTATGATGTGTCTTGGTGTCATCATCTTTGGGTCCATTTTGTTTGGGACTTTGTGCTTCCTGGACTTGTATGTCTATTTCCAAATCAAATTGAAAGTATCCATTAGATTTAGTGCCGGGATTTTTTTGAAGGCAGTGACATTTACTTTGGTGGAGAGGGATAGATTGTAACCAGCTTTCTGAATGTTGATGAATGAACTAAATGTAAAAATTTGGAAATTAGGGAGATAGACAAATCTTAAAAGTTTAATTATAAAGGGAACATGGAGTGAAGCGATATGTTTTAATACAAAAGGACTTGAACATACTTAAAAGCCAATAGAGATATTCAGGAAAGAAGGAAAAATTTCAGATTCAGGAGAAAGTAAAAATAATGGATAATACATAGATTTTGTGAAGTAGAGTAAGAAGAACCTCCTACCCAAGCACTCATCACATTTTAAACAACTGCGTGTTTGTATCTATCAGACCCTGAATCCAAGAAGAGATGAATCATCTTTTCTTTCTTGTCTAATTTTCAGTTCCTACTATGAAATATCCCATACCTAATATAGCTTCAAAGTATTCAATCCTTAAAGAAAACACAAATGTTGGATATATGCAAGTTTTCTATGTAGAATATGATTGCAATGAAAAGTTCTTTAATGTGAGATGTCTGTTAATGAGATGGGAACTTTCGGAGTTACTATTGCATAATGGGCAGAAAGAAGAGAAAGAGGTTAGTACCATTATGATTCTGCACTGATTGTGTTTTCATATGTACCTACTATGCTATACATACTAGAGCTTCTGGATGCCCATAACCACTGGAAGCTGAGAAGCTTCATGGAAATATATTAATATTGGGACAGAACCTGTCATAGGATAAATGAAAACAGAATGATCAAAACCCCATTCACCTACACTCTGCATTCCTTCAAGTCTAGGCCATTGGTATTACTGGGTTTCTTGATATCCATTATAACTTCATTCTAGGCCCTACCTAGGTTAAATTGTTTTTTAACTTTCCTTTTTAATAATGTGCCCCAGTCACACTGCTGCTTTTGAAACCGTGCAAATGCCAATATTGTCTGCCTGGACCAAGCCTCACTTAGTGTAAGTTCCATTTTGCCTGGCAATGCGTCTTCTCTGTTGGTCTTAGATATACGTGGTGGAATCATACAAAGTGCAGACACTGTGTTGTGTGAAGAGTGTTCTCACTCCATTATAGGTAAGCGTACTGATTGTCCTCTAGAAAATGAACTTGGAGGAAGTAGGAGAAAATTTGAGAGATGATATATTATGAATAGATAACAGTCAATGAGCTCCTCAGTTTTCCACAGACTTACGTAATCCTTTTAGGACATTACTTTATTTAATTCAGATACCAATTTTGGGGGCAGATACTGTCACCATCATCATCAGAAGCAGCATCATTATCATCTTCATTTCAGGAATGAGCAAGGAAAGGCACAGAGACTTGAGAAACTGACTTAAATTCTCACAGTTAATAAGTGCTGAGACTGGGATTTGAGCCCAGGTATTCTGGCTCTAAGGTACCTTCTAAGTTATTCCGATTTGCTAAAGCCAGATGGGATATGTAAATAAGTTGCTAGTAGTTATTCTCACATAATAACAGGAATAGGTAACTCAATGATCTTATGAATTAGCCCCAAGCCATTAAAATATTCTTTTAAAGCAATATAGGAAAGGAGGGTAGATAGATGGACCATTGCCCTGACACCTGGTCTTAAATACTCACCATTCCTTGTACATGCAACTGTGGCTTTTTAAACAATCTAACCCCCAGAAGTTTCAGGGTCCTCTTCTATAAAGTCAGTTGGTTGGACTAATTGTCAGTATGGGCATTTAGATACATAAAATGGTGGCATTCTTGAATATAATTGGAATATTCCAATTAATAGTTTCATATTTTAAAACATTATGTCACGAAGCAGGCTACTAGATAGCAAACAATGAACAGGTAAGTGGGAATGGACACTATCACACATTTTCAATGGAACCTTTATGAGAGAAATCTATTTAATTTTCCTTTTAAAAAATTTTTAGCAAGGATGATGGATGACTAATTAGATGTTAATTGTTCATGTCTACTTATTAGGAAACTTATTAGGGAAGGTTTTTAGAGCATTGATTTAATAAAGAATGACGCTTGAATCTTACCCATAATTAGCTTATTCCATTTGGCTGCTGTTTGAATCTGTGCTATGGGAATGATTTAAACAGATTAATCTTTCCAAGGACTCAGTAAGCGCTCACTCATTACCCTAGAACACCTTTCCAACTTACTGAAACAATGATGACCCTAATTCTATGTGATATAGTGATATGTTTGTTAGTTAAGGGGAAAAGCAAGAGATCTAGCTTTTAGATAGATTGCAAACTCTCAATATCCGTCCTTGAAAGGTTACACAGTTAACAGCCTGTGCCTCTTTAAATGGGAAAATTTCATGGTGCTAAGCAAAGGAAAATCCATTTTTCAGTGTATATACATTAAAAAAGGCTATTTCTTCTTCTTTTTTTTTTTTGCCAGTGTTTGTTGGATATAAACCCTCCTTTAACTCCAGACTGACAGAGAACTGCCAACAGCAGAGAAAACAGAATCAAGCTAGAGTGTGTAGCTTAGACAAAGAAGCTGCAGGAATGTATTCAAGAATAATTTAACAAATCATTGTGTATTTGAAACCAGTTAAGAAATGGAACATTATAAATAGAGTTAAGGTTGTTATAATGCCCAAGGTTAGACTGTATTATCAAGCATATCTTTATATTTCTGCTACATAATTATGAATCTCTAAACATTATATTTGTTTTTTCATTGTTGGAATTTGATGGAGCTTAACAAATAGCAACTTTTTTTTTTTTTTACTTAAGTTCAGAACCAACTGAGAAATAGCTTAAGTCAGGCAGATAGAGACTGATTGCTGACTTAAAGAGTGAGGCTTAGCTGTGTGCCAACAATGAACTCCTGAGTTCTGAACTCCAGAATTAGAGTAACGCATTCATTGAAAGGACAGAACATGGGCAGCCTTCTCCTGTGGAGTAAATGGCGCTGCCCCCAGGAGCAGACCAAAATGCATCTATTTCTGGATTCAGCTAGCTCCCAAGAGGGTTGTCACCACCTACTTCCAATAAGGAAGAACAAAAAGTTGGTTTCACGGCCCCATTGTATAATCATTGTAGTTATTGCATGTGCTTATGTAGAAGAAATTTCTAGTAGACAGAATTTTACTTCAGGTTATAGGCTTAATTATTATTCTTTCCCATCTTCAGAAAATCCTAAATTAAAATATTTCTTGAGATGGTGTTCTATTACTGAGTGGACCATGTTGACTGGTAGGGACAAGATTCATTAATCTGGAGTTGGACAAGGCAAATGTGTAGGCTGCTTAACAAATTTTGTCCTACATGTATCATGTTGTCTTACATGCTATGTGTTCCAGTAGGATAGCTCACAGTGATATATATATATATATATATGCATTCCTTGCAACAAAAGCAATTCCACAAACCTAAAAACAAATAATATTAATCAGTTAGAAATTATATATTTGTGTATTGATTCAGAATAAAAATATATGCATTAATAGGTAGATTGTACACTAATTCAAAATGTAAAATCTATGTGTACATAAATATATGTCCTAAACTACATATATAGCTTATGAATATTTGCTTAGACTTAAACAAAAAGTCTCTACCCCATGGTTTCTACACCATCCCTAGTTAGTTAAATTGGGCTGCTGAAGGGTTTTGGGTCAAGGCTTATTTACCTTCATGTAGATTAAATAAACTGGTGCATGGCCTCAATAATACCTCAAACTTGAGAAGCCATTTCAAGTCATAATTTGAATGACAAAATACAAGATAATTCAAACACATCTGCAAGCAATTGAGAAAAATATAATAGCATTCACATTTTGGAAACAGGATACTAAGATAATAACAGAGTTGTGAACTATTTATGATGATTTCTAACGTACTTGTGGTGGAAGGGTAAAGGGGAAATCAGTTGTTATCATTTGTCGTCTGAGGAATGTGGAAAATGCCAAAGGACGTACCATGTTCCAGGTGTGGCCCACCCCTTGTTTGCTGCCACAGGAGGATTACTGATGCTCTCTGAAGCAATTCTTGGGCATGGTATCTGAGAATTACTAATTAGATGTCCGCTCTGTTTGGGTGCAAATATGCCTGGCTATGTATTTATTATTACAAAACAAAATAGGTAAAGATTTAATTACAAATCAGATAGAAAGATTAGTCAATGGAAAAGGTACCACATTATATCTGTACAACTTTTGTACACATTCTCTCATTTGAAGTTCAAATGAAATGAGATGTTGCCTTCATGGGGATTTTTTCAAGTTAAGGTAGTTGTTTTTATCACTCTTCATAAAGATGAACAAGGGGACACACAGGGATGTAAGTGATTTACTCAAGGCTACACAGCTGGAAAGTGAGTTACGAACCCAAATGGTTGGACTTCGAACCAGTGTGCAAAACCTCCACACTGTATAGTAATAGAAGCAACCGGGAGGCAGTTCTTTATCCAGGTCAAGATACATTTTCCATTTTAGTCAAGACATACTGGGAGGAGAAAGATGGCAGCGGAGAAGGGAGAAGCGTGATCGCTATCCTCCGGCCCACTGGCGGGATATCGGGCCGAATACCCAGCTGTATTCCGGTGTGGGGGAAGATTGGAAACCAAGACTGCGCATAAAGCTGAAAGATCAGCCGGTAGGGAGACTGCTTCGGAGGGAAGGGGTCACTCGGGCCTCACGGGGAGCCGGGAGGTCTGCGGATCCAGTAGCAGCAGCTTCCCGGTTTGCTCCAGGTTCCGTGGGAGGGAGCTGGATTGGGGTGTGTGAGTTGCCAAGGCAGACGCGCACGTCTGTTGGAAGAGCCTTGGTCCCCAGCAGTC
>PVJI01016511.1:0-37701 GCA_004026765.1 Micronycteris hirsuta | reverse complement strand
TACCTATTGTACAATTAGGTTTAATGAAGAATGTTAGCACATATTCATTCTAAACGTATTTGTTGGTCACAGGCTACATAAAATATACCATAAGTAACACAACTGGAGATATATTCAACACATGTTTACGGGGAACTACTGCATATTTCCACTGTTGTTAAAATTAAAAAGCAGTTTAAAATGAAAAATATTATCCTCCAGATGACTATTTCAAAGCTGTGAGACACCTCTATAACAATGAATGCAACAAAGATAATATCTGTAAGAAGCTTACATCTTAATAATGTATATAAGCACTAGAACCTATAGCTACAATATTAAATTAAAATTTACAAGTCCTTCAAGGAAGAACCGAGCTCTGAAAGTTGGAGACTTATATATAACCTAAAGTCTTCCTCAGCATCTTGGCTGAAAATTAAAGGCTTGGGAGGGGTGAGGAGGTTTAAAAATAAAATAAAATAAAAAAAAATAAAGACTTGGTAGAATGTGAACCTGAAGAAATGAAGGTTAACCAGCAGGTAGAAAGACCCCTAGAAGCAAAAGTAGAGATGGCAGAATACGGGGGTCTTTTTAATAGTTACTTGATTTGGCTGGAATACAGGGTAGCCAAGAAGTTAAGGGTGCATAGTGAGTCTACTGCAACCACCTGAAAGATCTTAAAGTCTTGGCTAATTTGTTTGCATAAAATACAGCAGTGTCTATATAATGACATAATACAGAGTTTTTCTATTATAAAGTGTCTAAATTGATTCCTTAGCAAAGTTAAAAATGTCTAGAAGATGTAATAAGAAACTTTTAGAAGGAAACATCATTAGTTTATCTTCCCAAACTTCAATTTAAAAAATTAATTACAATATTGTAAGTAATTATAATAATTACAGTTAATTACATCATTATACTTATGAAAAACAATAGGTTATTTAGACAGCAAGACCACTGTTTGATATCTAAAAATAAACACTAAAATTTCTAACTCTTCTTTGGGTAGAAATATAGAATTTTAGGTACTATTTCCAATAAGTCTCAAACTAAAGCAGAAAAGGAGAAATAATTCATTTTACCAATTAGTATAAAACTACAACGTCAAAAACTCATCTTAAAATAGTGTTGTAGGACAAATACATGCTTTTATAGAATCGATGCATTAAAAGGTGTCTTCTAGAATACTCTGTGAGTACTTGACAGCCTTCACCATAGGACTGCAGGCTCTTTGAGGGAAGGACTTTTACTTTGGTCACTAGTATCTACAGTACTAATGCAGAGACCTGAGAATATGGGACTCAGTAATTATTTATTAAATTGAATCAAATTATTCACTCAGTGCCAAGAAATAAAAGAAAATTTTACTCAGTGTACCATGACTGAGTAAAAGTAAGATTCAAACAAAAATTTGCCTGATATGCAGTTGGATTTTGAGGTTTCACATATAGATGAAGCAGTTAAATTAAAGAGTTCATTATGAGAATATCCAGATTAAAAACAATTTATCTGTGACTGTCTGCCTCACCTTTTCCACATCACCCAGGCCCTCAGTGTCCAGAAGGACCAGAGTGTGGTTCGGCTTGGAGGGGTGGGGCACACACCACATCCAGATGCCCTTGGTTTCAGACCTCACTGTGGAGCCCAGAGGGAAACCTAAATGGAAGGAGAGTCCCAACACACAGTGACAGCAGATAATCTAAGCAGCCAAGGGATTTCAAAGTCAAACTTGTTGGAATGTAAGTGCTTGAGAATGTAGGATGGTGCTTTCTCTGTTTTGTAAGAATGCCCTACTGTGTGTGTCATCTACTTAAAGGAGAAAATGAATGTTAACTGTGAGAACGATACCCAGCAAGGGCTCAAGATGGAGGCAAGAGGCATCCATGAACCAGACATAATGGAGGTGTCTGATAACCATAATAAAAGCACTTTAAAAGAAGGGTCAAGTCCAAGCCAGACAGCAGTGGACAAAAAAGGCAGCTAAAGAAAAAACAACAAAAAGAAATTTAGATAATATTTTGTCCAGTCAAAGTGATTTTAAAAAATTGTGGCTGGTTGGTGGAAGATAGTGGCCACAGTGGAATGCGCACTCACATAACATTTTAACATCATGATAGATACTCAAACATCTTTATATGTTGATGGGAATATTCCATAGAGAAAGCAAAATGTGCCATGAAAGAGAAGAGACACGACTGAAAGATTATAGTGCTTGCACAGGTAGAGTAAGGTAGGAATCTGCAGTTAGTAGCAGAGATTTTCCTTAACTGAATAAAACAAAGAATATGGTGACAAGATACAATAGGTTATAATTTAGTGGTGAGAATTAGAATTAGAAGATTGGTTTATTGAGAGGAGTTTAGTCCTCTCTTCAGGTAATCAGAAAAGAAAACTAATAAGCTGTGATATAGAGTCAAAAACAATGTTCCCTGCCTGAGGCCAACACTCACCATGGTTCTGTCCTGCAAGACGGTTCATCAAATAGGATTTGCCTGTGCGATACAGTCCCACAATGGCCACGACCACCACTGGCTGAGAAATCCGGTCAAGAATCCGTAGAGCTTCCTGATTCACTGATAGCCGCTCACTGATGTTTTCCACCAGACAAATGGGGGCTGTCATGTTGGGTCTAGATGCCATGGCAGCCTGCCAACCTGCAAGAACATCCCAGTTGAAAAAAGATTATACTGTCATTCCCCAGGCAGCGTTATACAAAGCGCCCTTCATTGTAGGCTGTGTGAGTTTTCTGCTTTGTTTCTGTCACAGGAAGTACCAGCTAAGCTCCACAATGAAAAATTCATTGATTTTTGGTTCTGTCTTTACAGTGACTCTCTGCAAGGGCCAAAGTACTCCCAGTGCCATGAGGATCTCAGATCGAATGTTATTGTTGGCATCGGGCAGCCAATTCTTATAATGCACTAGAGTGGCCCTACCCAATGTGAGGGTCATCTGCACTGAGAAGCAAAGCCATCACCTCATGAGAACATCCTCTCCCCAAACTTAAGACCTAACCAGCTGCAAAGGGGGCAATGAGGTTGATGCTGAGGGAGGACCTGGCACCAAGATGACCCCAGAAACATAAGACATTATTTGTTAGCCAGAGATTTCATGCATTTCTTCTGTCTCATGGTCCTAGTTGTTGGAAACAGCTACTGAACTAGTGATGAGTATGACTAGTATTCATCAAAATCTGGTATTTCAAAATGACAATTCGGTTTGACACATGACAGATCAATGAAAGGTAGTACCTATAAAATCATCTATGATATTCAAGGGACTGAATGAATTCGGGGTTCCAGAAGGGAAACAACTGTTGATTTTTCTCTTTTTTGAGAAGTCATCAAAATCCTTTAGGCCACTAAGTATAAAAATCATTCCTTTTGAAACAAAATTGATTCACTGGGAGGTCATTTTTGTTTTTCAAAATAGAAATGTGCATCAAAATAAAAGAAGATGTGTATTTTAAGCCAATTAAATGTGTTTATTAATAAAATTCAGTTAACAATAACAAGAGTATCTCTGAATTCTTTGCCCTCTATGTAAGTGTTCAAAAATATCCATGTTGTCCTATATGCAGATGAGTTGATACAATATATAGAAAAACTTAAAGATTCCACAAAAAACTATTAACATAATTAACTAATTAATTAATTAATTAACTCAGTAAGTAGCGGGATACAAAATTAATATTCTGAAATTGATTGCATTTTTATATAACAATAACAAACAATCAGAAAAAGAAGTTAAGAAGATAATTGCATTTACAATTGCATCAAAAGGAGTAAAATACCTAGGAATAAATTTAACCAAAGAAATAAAAGACCTGTACTCTGAATATGATAAGATATTGATGACAGAAATTGAAGAGGATACAAATAATTTGAAGGACATACAGTGCTCATAGACTGGAAGAATTAATATTGCTAAAATGACCATATGACCAAAGCAATCTACAGATTCAATGCAATTCTTATTAAAATACCAATGGTATTTTTCACCTAAGTAGATGAAATATTCCTAAAATTTATATGGAACCACAAAAGACTCCAAATTGCCAAAGCCGTCTTGAGAAGGAAACACAAAGTTGGAAGTATCATGCCACTTAAATTTACACTGTACTACAAGGAAGTAGCAATCCAACAGTACGGAACTAGCATAAAAACAGATACATAGATTATATAGAGAACCCAGAAGTAACCGCCACTTACATGTTTGATTCATCTATGATAAAAGAGTCAAGAATATACAATGGAATAAAGTTTTCTCAATAAGTGATGTTTGGAAAGCAGACAGATACATACAAAGAATGAAACTAGACTATTATACCATATAAAAGATAAACTCAAAATAGATTAAATTCTTAAATGTAAGTCCTGAAATTATAAAACTACTGGAAGAACACATAGGCAATAATCGTTTTGAAACTGATCTTAGAAATATTTGGGGAGAACATTTCTCCTAGAGTAAAGCCAACAAAAGGGTTGAATAAACAAATGGAACTAGATCAAACTAAAAAGCTTTTACACACCACAAAGGAAACCATCAACAGAACAAAAAGGCAACCTAGTAAATGGGAGAAAATATTTGCAAATAATATATCTGGTAAGGGGTTAATATCCAAAATATATAAAGAACTCACACAACTCAATATCAAAAAACAAACAATCCAATTAAAAAATGGTCATAGGGCCCAAGTAAACATTTTTCCAGAGAAGCTATTGATGTGGCCAATAGATATATGAAAAGATGCTCATCATCACTAGTCATCAGGGAAATGCAAATAAAAACCACAATGAACTAACCCCTCACACCCGTCAGAATGACTATTATCAAAAAGACAATGAAGACTAAATCTTGGCAAGGATGTGGAGGAAAATGAACCTTTGTGCACTGTTGGTGTGACTGTAAGCAGGTGCAACCACTATGGAAAACAGTATGGAAATTCCTCACAATATTAACAATAGAACTACCATATGACTCAGCAGTCCTACTTCTAGGTATTTATCTAAAGAAGTCAAAAACACAAATTCAAAAAGATGTATGCACTAACCATTATGCTACACATCTGTAACTAATACAGAATTAAAATGAATGTAAACTTTCATTGAAAAATAAAGAAACAAAATGATGCATGCACTCTTATGTTCATTGCAGCATTAATTACAATAGGCTGGATATAGAAGCAATTTAAGTGTTCAACAATATACAAATGGATAAAGAAAATGTGATACATATATACAATGGAATATTAGCATATTCCTATAGCCATAAAAAATGAAATCTTGCCCTGGCTGGTGTGGCTCAGCGGATTGAGTGCCAGACTGTGAACCAAACGGTCACCAGGTCAATTCCCAGTCAGGGCACATGCCTGGGTTGCAGGCCAGGTCCACAGTAGGGGGCGCATGAGAGGCAACCATGCATTGATGTTGTTTTCTCTCCCTTTCTCCCTCCCTCCCCCTTTCTAAAAATAAATAAATAAAATCTTTAAAAAAATGAAATCTTGCCATTCACAACAACATGAATGTACCTAGACGGTATTATGCTAAGGGAAGTATGTCAGAGAAGACCAAATACCATATGGAATTGTTATGGTATTAAATGGAACCTAAAAATCAAAATAAATAAACAAACAAAACAAACTCATAGTTGCAGAGACAAACTGCTGATTGTCAGATGGGAGGGGCTGGGAGACGGACAAATAAGGTGAAGGGGGTTAAAAAGTACAAAGTTCCAATTATAAAAATAGTCATAGGGATGTAAAGTACAGCATAGGGAATATAGTCAATAATATGGGAATAACTCTGTATAGTGCCAGACAGGTACACCAACTAAAAATAACATAATATAACTATAATTTAAAAATACATTTTTTAAAATATCCATGTGAAAAGACCCAGAGCAAACTCTACTCTCCAATGGGTCTGTCAACTCCTGAACACAGCTGCCATAGGATTTCATTAGGGAGAAGAACTACTCATTTTCCAGGAAGTGCTGAGGAGTTGGTCCTTCCCCATTTTCAGAACATACTATGAAAGAAGCTGCTCCAGGAGCAAGCTTGAGCCTGAGCAGTGATTTACAGCCAACACTCACAGATAACATGCTTACTTCCCAGCTCATAAGTGAGACCGGGGTGGGAATGAGGTGAAAATCTTTAGGCAGCCCATTTCAACCTGGCTCTCTCTTTTTTCCTTTCCATCCAACAAATAAAGGCAGGCAGAGCTCTCTTAGCCAAGTCTACTCTTGATTTAATAATAATAATAATTAATAATAATAATGACAATGATAATGATAATGGTAATAATATAGGTGGCAAATCTAATCTAATGTGGAGCCAGGATTGAGAACCAGTGATAAGTCTATCCTATGCAAATTATAATCAGGAACACTGAGCTCATGGACGATGAAACTGCCTCCAAAATCCCCGCTTAAAGAGTCAGAAAACCCTAATCTCTCATCTCTCCATGCACCCATCTCTTCCACTCCACTTGCGGCTGTCCTGGCTATGTGACATGCTGTCACCTCTTAGCTACCTCTGCTCCTAACGGAGAAGCTGAGCTTTCCCAAAACTAAAGCTACAACTGAAGCCTGCAGTCCACACTATCAGGCTACAGGCGCCCTTACCACTCCATTCCTCAGAGACAATTTTGAGTCAGAAATTGAGAGATTTAAGCTCAAGACCAAGTTGCATGCAAAAGAAAGTTGATGAATCAGCAATTCTGCCCCTCTGCTCCTCAGGTCAATGTGTCTAAGCACAAGCTCCCGGTAACCACTCCTCCTTGCTCCCTTTCCTCTTCCCACTTTTCTGTTGCTAGCTTATAGAAGTTAAAACAAACTGAGAAATATTGTTATTTTTGCAAAGGAAACAGAAACAACTGGACCTAAAAACGAAAGTAATTGAGGTCATTTGTTTGGTAGGGACCACACTTTTGGAAACTGCAGGATAAAAAAAGGCTTAGAAAAAGTCTTACAGTTATTTTTACCAGCTGATTAAAATACTTCAGAATGAATTAATTTCATCTAAATACCACTTTATAGAATCTTTGGAATACTAAATATGGTTAATACAATAAAGAATGTTTTAATGTTTAACTGTATGTTGAGGATCACTTTTGCTCTCAGTTTTTCCACTGTCCTAAAGGGGGAATGTCTGAGGTGGGGAGGAGGGGGATAGGGGAAGTGCCTCCAACCAGTGCTTCTCTGAGGAGGAGACGAGGTTTTGTTCCTCGGCCACAGAAAGACTTCAGCCCCTCCAAGCAGGTGATGTAGGATGCACTCCCCCTTCACCCATGTAGGGCTCTTTGTGCAGCTCTGGGTAGACACCCAAGAAGGAGCAGCACACCCCAGGGACCAAGTGTGCCCGCTGTCGCCTTTCAGCTGCCTAGGATCCAAACAGAGATGCTGAGCTTCCCAGAGCGTATAGTCCCGCAGGTACACCTCCTCTGGCCCCTGCCACCTGCCAGCTGCCTCCTGGACTGCGGGTGCGGAGCCAGCACCCTTGCGGAGGGATGTGTGTTGAAGCACGCGTTGTTGTTAGTTAGCGAACCTGTGCACAGCTGATAAGCTCTAGGAGCAAACTTACCTGTCTCCGACACTGCAAACAGGAACGAGGTCTCAGCTGTCCTCGCTCTCCCCTCGCGCGGCGCCTCCTGCTTCTGATTCCTCCCAGTACCCGCAGCTCTCTTTTGAAGCTGAAAATCCCAGCCAGATATTGCAGGCAAGCAGTTTTTAGTCAGGTTGGGAAGTACAGAACCGAAATCGAAAGTATACACCCTTCCCCGTAAAGTTAACTGTTGGGTTTTTCAACCCCTCCCTCCTTCCACCGAAAGGCTTGAAAGGGCCTGGGAGGAAGCAAAGCTTCAGAATCCTAGGCGGGTCCCTCTTCCTCATTTGGCTTGTTTTCCTTAACCCCCCAAAGAACACAGATTAGCTGGGCAGAAAGTGAGCCCGTACCAGCAGGCTGACAGAGGTCAAGAGCCTGTCTCTCGTGGGTACTTTTTGTAAAGCTATAAGGGTTTTGTTGTAATTGTTTTAATTTTATGCTCAGACTCCCTTTTCATTTCTAGATTTTTTAAAACTCTTGTTAGTAACTCATCCTTTTTAATTAACGATCATTAGCCCTGGCTGGTGTATCTCAGTGGATTGAGCGCCGGCTGGGAACCAGAGGGTTCCGGTTCGATTCCCTGTCAGGGCACATGCCTGGGTTGCGGGCCGGGTCCCCAGTGAGGGCCATGTGAGAGGCAACCATACATTGCTGTTTCTCTCCCTCTCTGTCTCCCTCCCTTCCCCTCTCTCTAAAATAAATAAAATCTTTAAAAAAATTCTTTAAAAAATAATAATAATTAACGATCATTGAGTGCATAAAACTCTTACTTTGCCAGTCAAGAGGTAATCCCTCTTATTTTGTAGTAAATTCTTCCACTTACTTTCTTTGTGGTGGCTCTATGGGGGATAATAGTGGCCCTGAGTTTATATTTTGAGTGTCTGCTTTAAATAAAATAATATAAAAATGCAAACTCAAAAGTAAACATTCAACATGAGCAAAGAAATAACCATCAACAAATTTTTAAAAGTTGACAAGTGCCACAGATATGGTCTCTGTTTTCTGGTTTTATCTTCTAGTGAGTTTCATTCTCACATATTTGAATTTTAGTATGAATAATAATTCAGCAACAAAACATATGTAATTCTAAGGGATTCCACTGTATTAAACTACTGAACAAAATTATGTAATTAAATTAGACTTTTGTAACACCTGTTGCTTCTGGGTGGATATAGGTAGGAGTTATGTTCTTGGAACAATTTGGGGTTAGTTTGATTGCCTGCCTATTTTTCTCTGCCTAGAATATTCTGAGTTGGTTTCAAAGACATTAAAGTGTTATTTCCACTTTCATCAAAATGTTTGCTTGAAATCGGCTGTTTGACAACATGGTAAAAACAAGTAGCAACAGCTAGATGATAGATTCATTTTTATAGCATTATCAAAAATAGATTACTAAAATGAAAAACTTGTTCCAAGAAAGCTATTAAATACATTAAAAACTTAAAAATTGAAATCCATTTATTCCATATAATATGTTGTGTAATACTTCCAGCCATATTCTTACGGGATTGTTTGTCTTTTAATATGAGTTTATATCCTGGACTTCTTATTTTTAGAGTTATAACATATTCTATTGTGTGATATTAGTTAGTCACTCTTAATAACTTACCTTTATTTGGTATTTTTAATTTGGGCAGTGGTAATGTTTCCCTGCAAAACGTAATGGTAGCTTTCACTGGTATATGTAATACAACTGTGAGGACCATCGCCTTTGCATATTTAAAGATGAATGGAGTAAGGTTCTCACCCTTGGATAATCTCTACCTTGAAGGAAGCAAATATACAACAAAGCAAGAAGCGATGAGTGTTAAAAATGATATTTCAAAAAAAGTGCCTGTCTCTACAAAAGAAACAGTTAAGTATTAGGAAGGGTTATACATGGCTTGACAGAAAAGATCTCATTCCTGTTGGATGTTAAAGAATGACTCTCTTCTGTTCCTGACCAGTGTGACTCAGTAGGCTGGGCATAGTCCAGAGGTTGGGGGATGGGAATTAAAAAAACGTGTAAAATATATAATACAGTATTTAATACAAAGTTGATTCACAGTAAGTGGCCCCAAGCTGAACAACAGCGCATCCTTCTTTAATCTTAGCTCTTTCTCCAAATTTCTACCTGAAGTTCGAGGCTCTAGTTGGCATCGGTGCCCAGCAGAACTTTCCAGAGAGAGGTCAGCCCACTGAACCAGCCATTTGTTTTTCCTCTTTGCCATGGTGTGTTCTGCACAGTTCTTCAAATAAGAACTGTCGGAGCTTCCCAAGTATAATCTGAAACAGATCCCCATACACAGGAAGGGCAGGGAGAGACCAAAGAGAAAAGCAGCTCACTCAGATTGTTAGGTGACAGGTTTAACACACAAGGGAAGTGACGTAATAGGCTTGTCTTGGCACCTGCAATACAAATAGATTTCTGCACCCACCCATCAAATTTTAAAAGATTATATAAATGTTTTAAATAGGCTCAGTCATGTCCATAAGAGGCCTAAAAAGGGTTCAGCCATGTGCCCAGGCCAGATGCTCTCATCACTACATTACTATGGCCAGGCAGTGTCCTTGGCAGACTCAAGCAGAGGGCATACTCCAAGCACAGGGAATAAAGTGGCAGTCTTCCAACTGTCTGGGTCCCTTTGACAGCCTCGATGGCCTTCCCTAACAATCCAGTAGCTGCTTCAGAGCCTAGCGGCTGATGGTGCTCCTGCTGTAGTAGGCAACAGTGCTGCTCAGAAGTGCAGTCAACACGAAGATCCATGAGATGCTCTCACAGTCAGCCTAGAAAGCATATTGCAGAGACACATTTGGGAGTTCGCTCTTCATTCATTAATTCATTCATTCTTTCAACTGTAGGATATATAGTAAAATGGTAGGGCAAAACAGCAAGTTGTGAAGACAATCTTATGTTCCAGCTTCAGCTTTGGTATTATATTAACCCTTCTCAGGGCCTCCTTATCTTTAACTACTAAAAGAAGTGATTGATTGTTATTCAGAGATAAAATAGAATGAAATATTGCCATTTTCAACAACAGGAATGACCTAGAATATGTTATGCTGAGTCAAACAGAAAAAAACAAATATGATTTTACTTAAATGTGGAATCTAAAAAAGCAAATGAATAAAGAAAAACAAAAACAGACTCATTGATATAGAGAAGAAGCTGATGTTTGGCAGAGGAGGAGGTGGGGAAATGGGAATTTAAAAAGGGAATGAAGCTGTCACTGTGTGTAAAATATTTAATAAACACTTAGAACAGAGTATGTGCACAGCAAATGAACAGGTATTTCCTTAGCAAATTTTTATTTGTCCTGGGTTACCTAAGACCATGGCATACAGACGTTATAAATTAAATCCAATAAGTATTTAGTGGGCGTCTATTAAACGCCAGGTACTGCATTTGTTTGTTGATACTGTCAGGGAGGGGCAGAGCTCCTTCCTCTAGCCTTCATGTCTTCTTATGGCTGGACTAATAATAAAACAGAATAATTGACACAAGACTAGATTAACAGGAGAAAAACCAATTTAATACTTGCGAACAGGAAAATGATAATATAATGCTCAGATCATAAAATGAGGCTCCAAAATAATTGAGTCAGGTACCTTTTTATACTTTTTTTAAACAAAGAGACAGTAAATTTGAGAAACATTGACAGGACAAGGAAAGTGCTCAAAAGAAAGGAATCTAAGCAAGGTGTGGGTATTTATGAGTGAGAAATGTAAAAAAGTAATAAAATAAATTAGAGAAGAGGTAATAAGATTTGATTCTACAAATTTTTCCGTTCTGAATTATTTAATGCTAGCAATAAGAAGTGTCTTCTAAGTATAGGGAGGATACTTTTCAAGTGGGAGGTTTATTGCCTACATCCAAGGAGACAAGGGAGGGTCAAGGTACCCTTCTGGCACGAGCTGCTTTTCAAGTCATTTTAATTCGAAGTAATCAATATGTCATTGTAGGATAGTTTCAGGCAGCCCATCTTGGGCCCTGTCAGTTCCCTCCTCTACAATGTTTCTGAACTTTTCACATATTAACGCTGGGATTGCAGCTTCAGAGAGAGAAAGTGGGTTAGAAATAAGCATTCTTTAGTCAGGCTTCTAATAAATGTGAAAAACTGTGTTTAATAATTGTGTGTATATATGGGAGGAGTGTTAAAAGGGAAGGTAATAGGTGAAAGCAAAGTTTCTTGATCCATGATCTCGGGAAAAGCGTCTATGTCATAGTGCCATTTGCTTCTGAGCCTGGGGATTGGCCCTAGACATCTTTAGTTGAAGGTCAACTGTAGGGACTTTCTCCTAATTGTCTTGAGAATGATGGGTCTATTTTTTGTCCAAAGCCTATTTTGGGACCCAGGAAGACTTGTATTTTGGTGGCAGTATAGGTAGTCCTTTCTATGGAAGTGATTGTGTTTTCTTCTAAAGAAATTGATGTATATTCAGTCTCCTGGTCAAATGGGATGATAAAGCAAGTCAGTTTCCTGTGACATTTGGGTGGTTTCAAGGGCTATCTGAGACCATGTTGTGACATTGTCTGATTCCTTGCAGCATGACTTTTATAGACACAGTGAAAATGACCTCACCTTCTAGATGGTAATTCAGTGAGATATAGAGCTGCGTATATCACCGCCTATAACCTCACTGCCAAATGCAAGACTATCCAAAAAACTTATGTGAGTGTGATAGATTTTACTGAAAATGGGAGGAATATTTTCCCCTAAGATTTCTTTGCCCATCACAGCTTTGACAGGAACCGTGAGCTCTTCATCCACAGGAGCCCAACCCCTTCTACCTCACTGGCTCCCCCCTCATCTCTCTATTCTAGCCTGTCCTTTACTCACTACTTTGCTTTTAGGAGCAAATAAACTTTCTCTAACAAAACAACTGAACACCATTTTTTACTGCTAAGGTTTCATCCTTGCATCTTCCCTCTGCTCCAGTTGACATGTTAATGAATTTTCACAAACACACACATTTCCATATCTATCAAGAACTGGGAGTCACTTAGCATAATACTCTACAGGTCCACTCATGCTGTCGTAAAAGGAAAATTTCCTTCTTTTTTATAGCTGAGTAGTATCCCACTGTGTAAATGTATCACAACTTTTTTTTAAGATTTTTTTATTTATTTATTTTCAGAGAGAGGAGAAGGGAGGGAGAAAGAGCAATGTATGGTTGCCTCTCACATGGCCCTCACTGAGGACCTGGCCCGCAACCCAGGCATGTGCCCCGACTGGGAATCGAACCGGGACCCTCTGGTTCCAGCCCACACTCAATCCACTGAGCTACAGCAGCCGGGCTGTATCACAACTTTTTAATCTGCTCACCTACTGAGGGCCACTTGGGCTGCTTCCAAATCTTGGCTATTGTAAATAATGCTGCAATGAACACAGGGGTGCACATATTTTTTTCAAATTAGTAAGAAGGGAAGAGGTGGGGGGGCTGGATTAAAAAAGGTGAATGGATTAAGGAAAAAACTCATAGACAAACAAATGTATGGTCATTACCAGAGGGAAATGGGGTTGGGGGCACAGGAGAGAGTAAAGGGGCATAAATGGTGATGGAAAGAGACATGACTTGGGTGGTGAATGCACAATACAATATACAGGTGAGGTGTTATAGAACTGTTCACCTTAAGCATATATAATTTTATTAATCAATGTAACCTCAATAAATTCAATTAAAAATGGGGGTCAAATGTTAACATAATGAAACTTTCCTTTTTTTTTTATAATATGTTACCACAATATCTATTCTTCTATAAGAAAGAAGGCTGTGTGTGAACAACTTAAGACTTTAACTAGTGCCCAGACACTTTTCCTTGGGAAACTCTGTGGGAACATGCACTACAGGAAGACAGAGGCGTGCAGCTTAAGTTGAATTCCACAATTTTAGTGACAGCACTCTGGAATTTCAGTGAGGTTTCCAAACAAGCAGCAGTTGCGCAATCTGAGACTATTTTTGGCCCATGAAATACAAGTGGCCCCCAGTGGAAGAATGGGTTGTCCAAAGAAAGCATGCAAAGCACATTAAGGACAGGGGTCACTTTTTTTGCATTCTGCTATGGATTTAGATCATCAAAACCAGGCTTGTGGGTTGCTCCTACAGAAAGGCAGCTGGTTTCCTGGAAATGAGCCTATGGTCAAAGTAGCTCTTCACTGCTTTCGGTTTCATCTGAGTCATGTGTCTAAGAAATGACATTCCCAGTGGCCTTGCATGACATAAAAGCTTGTTTTTCTGGCTGGAAAACCTTCACACCAGATTATTTTAAAACCTAACTACTGTTTCCCTTAAACTTACAGAATGTTATCTATATCTCACTAAAGCTGAAAAGAAAAAGTAATGGCTGGAAGTGTGTGCAATTTAGAGAGAGTAAGGGGAGAAACATTATCAACAAAAAGTTCTAGCACCTCTCATTATTGTTTTTAAGAGCAAGTATATGGTACTTGGCATTTTAAATCTTTAACAACCAAGCTGATAATTTTAAGAAGCTGCTGGCTGGCCTATTTTTCGTGCTGAAGGCATGGTCAAGAATAAGTTGTGGCAGTCCTAATATGTGTTCACACAGTAGTCACAGTGAATTTTTTAAAACAAAAATTAAGTCACTTTTTTCTACACAAAAGTCTTAACAGCTTATATTTTCCATACCATGGCTGCAAGATGCTACACATTCTGGCTCCTGCCTGCCCCACTCTTCATCACATGTAATCTGAGCTTCAGCACATGGTCCTTCATTCAGATACTAAACATACCCAACTCTTCACTAATAAGGACTTTTGTACACAGCCTTCCCTTTTGCCTATAACTCACTTCTCCCATTTCTTTCCTGATTGTGCTCATACTGAAAATTCACCTTAAAATCTTATTTCATCAGGGGAGATTCTGACTGACTAATCTAAATGGGTCTTCTTTCTACCCTTAACTCATGGTACCCTCTACTATTCCAAATGCTTATTTGAAACCCAGTATGATATTTGTTTGTGTAATTTGCTTTAATATCTTATTTCTAAACTAAAAAAATGCATGAACACAGGGACCATGGCTGTTATGATAACCACACAATCCTCAACATTTTCTAATGCCTTTCCCTGTGCCCAGCCCATGGTCAGTGGTCAACACATGTTTACTGAGTGATGAAATGCAATCAAATTTAAAATACCCATTTTGATGTCAGTCAGGAACATGTGAGTTTTGCTCTCTGCACCGTAACCTTGACAAAATATGGAGAACATAATGACAGGACACAAAGCATGAATTGATGAAGGCGTGCTCTTATAGCATTGTATTTGCGGCTGCCATCATCACCATCACCATCTGCATTAGGTAGCCTTTGATGGTTCTGTGACTCAAAAGAAAGTGTCTCAAAGACATAAATGTATAATACAAAACCAAAGATGTTTAGGTATCTTCCTTATATTTTTTTGTACTAAGAGTATTAAATTTTATTCTGAGTTCAATTATTTACTTACTATTATTCTGAATAAAAAATAGAAGAACCGTCTGGTCAAGATGGAGGAGTAGGTAAATGCATTACTCACATTCTCCACAACCACGTCAAAATTACAACTAAACTTCTGCCTGGCCATTATGGCTCAGTTGGATGGAACATTGTCCTGTAGACTTCCATGTTGCAGGTTTGATTCCCAGTCAGAACACACACACACCCCGGTAGCAGGTTCAATTCTCACTGAGGCACCCACAAGAAGGTAACAGATCAATGTTTCTCTCTCACATAGATGTTTCTCTCTCTCTTCCTCCTTTTCTCTCTCTCTCTCCCCCTCTAGCCTCCCTCCCTCCCTCTCTCCCTTCCTCTCTCTCTAAAAGAAATGAAAATATGTCCTTAGGTGGAGATAAGAAAATATTTTTAAACAAAATTACAACTAAACTTTAAATAAAACATCATTCAGAGCCACCTGAAATCTAGCTAAAAAGAAGTGCTATAACTAAGAGTATAAGGAAGAAACCACATTGTCACTGGTAGGAGGGGCTGTTTAACATGTGGCTGTTTAACAAAATGGGATCCTGGCTGTTTAACACACGTGGCTGTTAAAAATCAGGGGAGATCTCAGCAATGGAGACCCCCACTGAGAAACAAGCAGTCCCAGCCCTACAACAACACCCCCCACCCCCCAGCCCAGGGTACCAGTGCCAGGAGGAAAAGTCCCTGTAACTTCTGACTGTGAAAAACAGTAGGGATTGTGGCTTAGTACAACTGAGGGCTTCTGAAGTCCCAGAAATTCCTCTTAAAGGGATACACATAGATTTAATTGGACTCACTTGTTCTGAGCTCCAGCACTGAGGCAGCAGCTCAAAATGTGCCAGAGTCATATGAAGAGGAAGTGAATTGTCTGGCTTCAGAGTCAAAGCTGGGGGGACAGCTTTCTCCAGACAGAAGTGCTTCCAGGAACCATTGTTCCTTGCTCAGCCCTCCTCTACAGAGCTGGCAGGCAGGTACCATGAGTCTCTATTAACCTGATTAACACTATTTGCCCCACCCTGGTGATTCCCTGAGACCCTGACCCACCCAACTTTTGGACCCACCCAAACCATTTCCATTGGCTTTTCCATAAAAATGATTTGTCTTGGTTCATGCTGCAGACTTTCCTACAATGTCTCAAACAAACAGATCTTGCCTCAGCCTGCCCTAAAATCCCTTGCTAAATGGCCCCAAGACTGGCACTCCTTTCATAGCTTGGCCTCTCCTAGTTATTTCCAATCCCAATACAAGTAGCAGCCATCTGGAGATCACTTTGTAGCTCATGCTGGGTGTCCCAGGGCAGGGCCTGGTGGTGGCTGACCTTGGTCTGCACCTTGTGGGAAGGCCCAGAGACAGACACTTAGTGAACAGCTTCAGACCTATCACCAAAGCATCATTTAACCACCTCAGTGAGTCACACCCTCAAGGGACAGATTCAGTGGGCATCAGAATCCCACTGAAATGTGTCCTGCTCCATTGGGTTGTCCCCTGCACAGCAGATACTTTACAGTGGTTGCAACCAGTCCACAGTGGATCATCCTGGGAGTAAATCCCTCCCATTAAGGTGCCAACAGCAATCAAGTCTCAACCAAAACAGGTGGGTACACACAGCCTACCCACAAGACACATCTGAAATGCCCAGATCAGGTAGGCTGTGCCACTGGACACTATAGGACATCTACTATGTAAGCACACTCTGCAAACATTGAGATATAGCAGCTTTAACTAATACATAAAAACAAACACAGAGATACAATCAAAATAAGGAGACAAAGAAACATGTCCTAAATGAAAGAAAAGAACAAAACTTCAGAAAAATAACTAAACAAAGCAGAGACAAGCAACCTACCGGACGCAGAGTTCAAAACACTAGTTATAAAATTGTTCAAGAAACTTAGGGGTAAACGAACTTACTGAGAATTTCAACAAAGAGATAAGAAACATAAAAATTGAGATATAAAACATTAAGAAGTATCAGTTACAAATGAAGAATACAATAAATGAAATGAAGAATACAATACAGGGACTCAACAGTAGAGTAGATGAGGCAAAGGATCAAATCAGTGATTTGGAAGATACGGAAGCAGAAAACACCCAATTAGAAAACAAAAAGAATCCAAGAGAAGGAGAATAGGTTCAGAAGCCTTTGGGACAACTTTAAGCTTACCAACATTAAGTGTCATGGGAGTGCAGAAAGAAGAAGAGAGAGAGCAAGGAATTGAAAAACCTATTTGAAAAATAATGATGGAAAACTTTTCTAATCCAGTGAAATAAATAAATATACAAGTTCAAGAAACACAGAAAATCCAAATAAGATGAACCCAAACAGGCCCACATAAAGACACAACATAATTATAAAACCAAGGTTTAAAGACCAAGAAAAAATCTTAAAGGCAGCAAGAGAAAAATAGTTCATTATCTACAAGGGATCTCCCATAAGACTGTCAGCTGATTTCTCAACAGAAACTTTGAAGGCCACAAGGTGTAGGCACTAATTTTCAAAGTGATGAAAAATGAGGACCTACAACCAAGACTACTCTTCTCAGCAAAGCTATCATTTAGAATGGAAGGCAGATAAAGTGCTTCCCAGACCAGGTAAAATTAAAGGAGCTCACCACCACCAAACCAGTATTCCAAGAAATGTTAAAGGGTCTACTTTAAGGAGAAGAAAAAAAAATCTTAAATATATGAATAACAGAATGTCAATAAATATGTATCTATCAACGATTACTTCAAATGGATTAAGTGCTCCAATCAAAAAACATGGAGGCCTATTGGATAACAAAACAAGACCTTTACATATGCTGTCTACAAGACTCTCCATATCAAAAGACACAGACTAATAGTAAAGAGATAGAGAAACATATTTCATGAAAATAATTTTTAAAAATGTAGGGTAGCGATACCTATCCCAGACAAAATAGACTTTAAAACAAAGGCTATAACAAGAGACAAAAAAGGACCCAGCAATTCTACTTTAGGGTATTTATCTGAAGAAACTAAACCACTAAATCAAAAAGACATATACATCCTTATGTTCACTGCAGCATTATTTACAATACTCAAGATATGGAAGCAACTTAATTGTCCATCAATAATGAACAGATAGAGAAGAAGTAGTGTGTATATGCAATGGAATATGACTCAGCCATAAAAAAAGAAACAAAGAAAGAAATCTTGCCACCTGAAACAACACAGATGAATCTAGAGGGTATTGTGCTAAGTGAAATAAGTCAGACAGAGAAAGACAAATACCATATGATTTCATTTATATGTGGAATCTAAACAAAATAAGTAAATAAAATAAGTGAACAAACATATCAGAAAAAGATTCACAAATACAGAGAATATTATAAAGGATACCAGATGGGAGGGGTGTTGAGGGGATGGGTGAAAAAGGTAAAGGGATTAAGAAGTACAATTTGGAAGTTACAGAATAGTCATGGGGATGTATAGTATAGGGAATACAGTTAATAATATTGTAATAATTATGTATGGTTTCAATGGTTACTGTATTTATTAGGGTGATCACATAATAATTTATATAAACATCAAATCACTTGGTTGTACACCTGAAACTAATATAATATTGTATGTCAACTGGAATTGAAAACTAAAAAGTTATTTTAAAAATAAATAAAATAAACATAATAAAAATAAAATAAGAAATGCTGAAAATTTTTATTATAATAAGGCTTACTTCCTTACTAATTGACAAACAAAACAAAGAGACCTGAGGAAGTACATCATGAGTCAGTGGCTTGGATCATGTTACTTTTATTTTCCCCACAGATTGGCAATTTAAGCATATTTTAAAGCAAAGAAGACATCTCCCTTAGGCATTAATAAGCAGTCCCTTCTTCCCAGCTTTTTTCTGGCCCTATGGCTGTTTGTACCCTGGAACCCTATTAGGACATTGAGATGTGTTTGAATAGACATGATTCGAGTTTTTCCAGCCCTGTAGTTCCTAAAGGTGGTGATTTTGCCCTCCACCTGACATTTACCAACGTCTGGAGAAACATTTGATTGTCACAGCTGGGTTGGTCAGCCTTCATTCCCTCGAACTAATAGGGCCTCTCTGCCTAACACGGATGGTCCCAGGCAATGCCTGACATTCTACAAGATTCCAGCTGCTTCGCTGCAAGAAGGGATCAACTCTGGTGCTGTTTGTGCAGCCTGAGATCAGGCTGAAGTCAGTTTCCACCTAGATGGCCGCCTCTTTCATCTTTATTTTCTTGCCCTTTCCTGCTTGTACCCTCAGGCCCATTCTACTGAAAGCACTTTCTCAATGAATCAGTTGCACATGAATCCACCTCTGAGGTTTTGCTTCTAGGGAATCTTCCCTATGGCATTACTAATCTTGCTTTGGTGTTTAGTATATATAAGCTTCATGTAAATGTTCCAAGTATGCTTTAAAAAGATGTGTATTATTTTGTTCAGAGTAGGGTTTTATTCTACATTAATATGATTGGCCAAATTTGTATTATTTATAAAAATAATAAATAACTTCACTGACATCTTTGGTCTATTATTTTTCTGACTTACTAAGGCATTTGAAAATCATTTTTACTTTTCCTGCTATGGAAATTTAAAACTTTCTCTGTTCTGTATTGTGTACAGTATAAATGATAATATCCAGACTTAAGTCATGAAACTCAAAAGTACTTACCTTTCAAAACAATCCAAGGACCTTAAACCACTTGATCCATATCCCATCTCTTTTTGTATTATTTTTGTTAATGCTATCTTCTCTCTTCTAATCCCAGAGTACATTGTAATATTATTTTGTGCTGTCAATATTTATTGATGGTTTCATGTATCTTAGGCTGTCTGCAATCTTCATTTGCTTTGTATTTTAGATTTTCTATTTGGGATCTCTTTAATTCTGTCTAAAGTAAAACATGTATTTAGAATTTGTTAGTCAATCTGCTTGTGGTAAGTTCTTCTCTAAATATGAATTTTGCACATATTTTGGAAGTCTTTTCCACATCCATTTATGTCAACAATTACTCTTTTCTCCACCTGCAGTTTCCCTCTTACACTGTTGCTTGACTCTCACGGTACAGCTGAGAAGTCAGCTTGTACCACGTCTTTCTTTGAAGCAAGTAAGTTCTTGCTCTATAGATGTTTTTAAGACATTCTCATTTATATGCCAAAATTCTGTTCTGATTGCTCAGAATTAGATTTACTTTTTAAAATAAACTTTCATTAAGTCATGCATTTGCACATGGATGATTTTTAAAGTTCTGGAAAATTCTCTGACTTTTTATCTTCAAATATTGCTTCTGTCCCATTTCTCTTTCTTTGGCTACAATTTCTGATTACATGTTGGTTAGACAATCTTGCTCCAGCCTCTCTATTACCAACTTTCACCATAGCCACTTTTTTGATGTATATTCCAGCTCAGTCTATTTCTCTTCAGCTGTGTCTAATCTGCTTCTAAACCCATTCTTTGAGTTTTTTATTCAATTACTTGAACTTTTGTTTTTAGAAGTTCAATAAGTTCATTTAAAAATATGTGTAATCATGTGTAAAATTATGTGTTATCATGAAGTTTACCATTTCCTGCAGATACTTTTGTCTTTTATTCCTTTACACAAAAAGCACTTAAGTATTTTTAATATTCTTTTCATAATTCTATATTTAAAGACTTTGAAGTTCTCTATCTGTTCTCTTTTATTTCTGCTTCTGCTTATTCATGGTGCATCTTTGTATTGTGTACTTTGTTATATTAACTTTGAGCTACTCTTTTTCACCTTAGAGGAACCCTGGAACAAAAGGTTTCCAAGATCACTGATTCAGACCCTGAGACTTCTCTTGACCCTCCCAAAACCCAATCCTCTGGACCCCACCCTACAGTGTCTCCATATTCCTCTCTTCCCTCTTCCTTTTTCTTCTCCTCTCAGAATGCTGTCCTACTGTTAGTTTTGCTTGATGACTAAATTTGTTAGATGATCAAGCCACTCTCACAACCTAATCCCAACCAAAACCAAACTGTGGAAGTGGCATCTAAACCTTGGTCTTGGTTCAATTCCATAAGTAAAGATTTACCCATTTCCCAAGAAGAGCGAGAGAAATTTATTGAACATTTCAGAATGCATTAAATCTTCATATCTGAGATTCCCCAACTTATATCAAATGGTCCACTTATTTGTGGGACTGGGAGATATCTTTCTTTGGCTTAATAAAGCAAAATAGACTACCGTGTTAAAAGACCGTAAGAGTTCTCAAACCACAACTGAATCTAGTCAGAGACTAATAGTTAAGGAAAAACTTTAGGAGCCAATTCAAAGTTTATCCTGTTAAGACTGATGGGTCATACAGTTAAAATTATAAACAACTAAAAGATAAAACTGTGGCAAGTTATTGACACAAATTAGAAAGTATTGGGAAAGAACATTCAGGGCTTAAACTTTATTACCAAATAGCCTTTGCTCTAGCTACAGGCTTTTTGAATTGTCTAAGTCTTAAGTTTAGTGATAGTACAAAATAACATCTACTGGTAAAATATCGAGATATTTGAACTTCTAACATTAGCTATTAGGATAGCATTTCCAATAATAGGAAATACTCAACATAAGCTTGTGGCTTTACAATTAAAGCCATTAGAAAAGCTCAAATAAAGACAAGACCCAGAAATATAAGACCCTATTGATCTGGATACTTGCTGGTATTGTAAAGGAAAAGGTTATCTGGTTTGGAAATGTCCAGACATCTAAAGGAGGGAAAAATACCTAAATACCCTATTCACAAGAAGAATACTAACTCAATTCTGACAAAACCAATGTTCCAAACACTTAAATCTCACTAGATTAAAAAGGTGACATTATCCATATTGCTTGAAGGACAACCTACCATATTTCTTACCAATAAGGGGATGACACATTCCACCCTTAACACTGACTGCTTCATTTTTCATGCTCTTCCTCAGAGTCACCAAACATTGTCAGGTGATGAAGTCTGAGAATTTACTTCGTAATTTGTCTCTCATTCCTTCAAAATCTCTATAGTTTCCCTTAAGGTTAAACACATTTCCTCCTGGGCTCAACTACGCCAATAACTTCATGGATTGGGGTATTAAAATTTGTTGTGACCCTGAAGGATTCCTATCAAAAGTCCCCTTATTCATTTTCTTTACACCTGTGTTTCCTAAAGTCTGACTTCCTTAAGTCTCTCTGTCCTCTTCAACGTATTATCTTTCTTACTGAGAACTTATGTCAGTTAGTGGACAGGATTCCTCCTCCTTGTGGGCAAATAAATTCCACTGACACTGGGCATTTACAGGGGTGTGAAAACCCATATAAAATGTCTTAATCAATAGAGGTAGAAACCTCTATGTCCCTCCCCCAAATTCCCAAATATAATTTAAAATTAAACATATTTGAAAGACTTTGCCTAATAATTCAAGAAATACTAGATAAAGAACTCTGGGCTCCTACTTCTAGCTCATGCAACACTTCCATTCTGTCTGTTAAAGATCAAATGGAAAGGAGTACTGCCCGTTCCAATGCATGAGATCTATTGGTATGTCCCACTTCAAAACTACTGTACACTCTATCCTTCAATCCACCCTTGTCAGATTTTCTTCCTTCCCACTGCAGCCCCTTACTTCTATATATTCACTTGACTTTAGGCCTTCTCCACTCATTCAAAGGCTCTTGAGGAGCTCAGAGACCCCAGAACAACCACCTGAGGGTGAAAAGATTAATTGGAAACAGAATGAATATTTTATCTTCTTAGATGAGTTTAAAAAGACCCAGGCAGCCACTCTGTATTTCCTCAGTCCCTCTCCCCAAGTTTAGTTCACAATTTGCATAAAATTCCATGTCAGAGCAAAAGTAAATCTTATGTCTCCTTCAACAACTTTCACTGCATTTCACAAAATTTGATAGGCGTGTTTTCATTTCCATTTTATTTAAAATATTTTTTAGTTTCTCTTGAGAGTTGTTTGGCCTATGTGTAATGTAGAAATGTACTGTTTAATGTCTAGGTACTTTAGGATTTTCCAGCTATCTTTCTCTTATTGGTTTCTAGTTTAGGCCCATTATTGTCTGAGACATATGTTGTAAGATTTCTATTCCTTTAAATTTTTAAGATGTGTTTTATGTTCCAAAATGTGGTCTTTCTTGGTAAATGTTGCATGTGAGCTTGAAAATGATGTTTTCTGCTATTTTTGATGAAGTATTGTATAAATGTTTATTACATCCTATTGGTTCAAAATATAAACATCAATCAATGTAATATACCACATTAAATGAAAAAAAGAAAGAAAAACCATGATCATCCAATTGAAGCAGAAAAAGTCTTTGATAAATTTAACACGTTTTTTATTAAAAAAAAAAACACCCAACAAATTAGGAATAGAAGAAACTTCCTCAACATAAAAATCATGCATGAAAAAGCCACAGCTACATTACACTCAATGGTCAAAAATAAAAAGCCTTTCCTCTAAAACCAGGAACAAGAACAGAATTTCCACTTTGCCACAACAATTTACCATCATATCGGAAGTTTTACCAAGTACACAAAGGCATTCAGAATTGGAAAGAAAGAAGTAAAATGTTCTCTGTTAAGAAATGACCACATCTTACATGTAAATATCCCTAAGATTCCACATACAAAAAAATTATCTGAACAAATAAACAAAGTTAGCAAATTTTCAGGTTAAGAAATCAACACTCAAATATCAGCTGCATATTTATATAATAGCAATCTGAAAAGAAAATTAAGCAAAAGATCCCATCTACAATAGGATAAAAAGAACAAAATACTTAGAAATAAACTTAACCAAGAAAGTGAAAGGCTTGTACTCTTAAAACTACAAACATTGTTAAAAGAAATTAAAGAAAACATAAATAAATAAAAAGATATCTATGTTCACAGGATGTCAGCACTACCCAAAGCAACCTACAGATTCAATGCAATCCTTCTCAAAATTCCACCGATGTTTTTTGCAGAAATAGTAAAATTCATTCTGAAAATTATATGGAATTTTAAGGGATCCCAAATAGACAAAAAAAATTTTACAATTTGAAAAAGTTGGAGTTACCATACTTTATGATTTTAAAACTTACTATAAAGCCACAGTAATCAAAACAATGTGGCACTAACACTAAAGACGATTATATAGACCAATAGAATAGAGTTCAGGAATAAACATTCTCCTATAATATCAAATGATTTTCAACAAAGATGACAAGACCAGCCAAATGGGAAAGCACAGGCTTTTCAACAAATGGCACTGGGAAAACTTAGTATATGCACACGAAAAATTGACATGACACCCTATCTTCTAACATATTAAGAAAATAACTGAATATTGACTAAAGATCTAAACATAAGAGCTAAAACTATAAAAACTCTTGGTAGAAAACATAGGGAAAAAGCTTTATTACATTGGGTTTGGCAAGGATTCTTTGGCTATGAACAAAGGAATGACCAACAACCAAAAATAAATAAATTAGACAATCAAAATTAAAAATTTGTGTGCACCAAAGGACATCAACAAAGTAAAAATACAACTCATATAAAAAGAAAAATATTTGCAAATTATTTATTTGATAACATATTAAGATTAACATTATATTTTTAAAAACTCTTACAATTTGACAACAACAACACACAAACACACGAAACAATCCAAAAGTGAGCAAGGTTTGGGGCATGGGCTGGGTGGAGGAGAGCAAAGGGGGAAAATGGAGACAACTGTAACTGAACAACAATAAAATATTTAATGAAAAAGAGTGAGCAAGGACTTTAACGGACTTTCTCCAGACATATATACAAATGTGTAATAAGCCTATGCATAGATACTTAACTTCATTAATCATTAAGGAAGTGCAAATCAAAACCATAAAAAGATACCTTTCATACCCAATAAGATGGCTATTATTTTTTAAAAAACAGAAGACTAGTTTTAGTGAGGAGGTGGAGAAATAGAAACTCATACATTGCTGTGGAGAATGTAAAATGGCACAGCTGCTATGAAAACCAGAATGACAGTTCCTCGGATAACTAAACGTAAAATTACCATTTGATCCAACAATTCCTCCTCTAGTTACATAACCAAATGAATTGAAAGCAGAAAATCAAACACGTATTTGTAGAGCAATGCTCATAGCATTATTCATAACAGTCAAAAAGTGGAAATAACCCAACTCTTCATCAACAGATGAATGAAAATTTGCTCAACATTATTAATCATTAAGTATAAATGCATGTGGCATAGAATAATATTCAGCTTGAAACTGGAAGGAAATTCTGAAACATCCTACAGCATAAATAAACCTAAGGATATTATGCTAAGTAAAATAAGCCAGTCAGAGAAAGAAAGAAAGAAAGAAAGACTGTACGAGGTCATTTGTGTTACCCAGAGTAGTTAGGGGCTTGGGGAGAGGGAACTAGAGACATGCTATTTAATGGATATGGGGTGTCAGTCTGGGATAATGAAAAACTCTGGAGATAGATGGTGGTGATGGGTACACAACAATGTAAATATATTGAATTTCACAAAACAGTACGCTTTAAAATAGTAAAATTGTTAAATTTTATGTTGTGTATATTTTATGACAATAAAAGTGTTCAAGTATTTTACTGGAAGGAAAAGACAATGATAGTTTCTGCATTTTATATATTAATGAACATTCAAGAGGGACAAGAGATGGGAGCCTCTCTTAGTCAAAGTACTCATATATCAGGGCAAATTACTCATTAATTCATGCTTCTCAGGAACTTTACCTGGCCCAATCAACTGGGCAAAGAGTGGGCACCCTATTCAGTCCAGCATGAGACAAATGATTTCAAAAAGATGGTCACGGCATTTTTTAAAGAAATAGAACAAAAAAAATCATCAGATTTGTATGGAACCATGAAAGACTCCCAAATAATTAAAGCAATCCTGAGAAAAAAGAATGAAGCTGGAGGTATCACTCTTCTGGCTTTAAATCATATACAAAGTGACAATAATGAAAACACTATCATATTGGCAGGGAAAAAAGGCACACAGACCCAACAGTCGATGGGTGTCAGAGGGAAGGAGGTGAAGAGGGTAATAAAGGTAAAGGGGGTCAAATATACGGTGATGGAAGACTTGACTTTGGACGGTAGGCACACAATGCAATATGGATTTATACCCTTGAAATCTATATAATTTTATTAACAAATGTTGCCCCAATAAATTTAATTTTTAAATAAAGATGATCAGGAGATAGGCTCATATTGTTTAAATTAAGAGGGATTCCAGTTAAATAACTGCTGAGTAGGGAAGCTACACTCCCAAAAAAGAGATAATAAAAAGAACATTCTAGAGTTGACATTATAAGTCATGATACAGTCATGGAACCAGAAGCCACTTTAGTTTGTTGAAACATAATGCATTTATGGAGTTGACAGAGGAGCTGAGACCATAAGCAGGGGCTCATAAAGCAAACCAGGGAGAAGCAACAACCTTAAGCTGAAAAGGCAAGTGACAAGGTGTTGATACAAAAGCCCAGAGGCCTGATCTTCAGAGCAGAGTGTGGTATCACACAGGGCTTGTGTTTTGGGAGTTCAAGCAGTGGAGGAGTTGAACCTGCACTCGGATACAATGTGAGGTACACAGAAGTGTGGGAACCCCAAATTGTCCTTTACTCTCCACTCGCAATTTTCACCCAGTGGCTCCTATGTTGCCTGAACCCAGAGGCAGCCAGCTGAACTGGAGAGGTGGGGCACGGTGCCGTGGCTGCCATTCCCCTGCAATAGGGAGCAGCGGGAAAGGGGACAAAAGGATGTGAGCCAATCAGGCAAAGGCCACATACATGTCTGCCCCAGATACTGGTGTTAGAGGCACAGAAAAGTATCTCAGGAAAAGGGCGGAGAAAAATCATAAGATCATTTTTAACAAGATTATTTACTTGTGATAATCACTCAAACCTAAGATAAGAAATCATTTTGAGTATAAATACAGTCAGGAATACTTTGGATTAACTATGTTTTGGAACTCGGGTTCAGAGGTATAAAGCCCAAGCCCTGCTCTGTGAGGGAGCTTGCCCATGGTACCTGCCTCCCCCAACCCAGCTACCGAGAGCCTTGTATCAGCCTAGTGATAGGATCTTTCCCCCTGGGAACTTGTCTGTGCTCTGGTTCCATGGTTCCCAAGAACACAACACTCTCTGCAAAACTCTACTCTTTTGACCATGAGTAATAGAAGAGATCTTTATTATCCCTCTAAATAATAAACAAATGATACATTTATCACTCATCTTACCATTCACCTACTTATTTATTCTTTCAATCACTAAACTCCCTGGGATTTATTATGTTTTAATGTTACGGTATTTGGTCCTTACAACTCAATAATGAATATTTCCTCAAGAAACAAGCAATTATATTTCCACACAATTAGAATTAGCAAGGACCTACAACCTAGATTAGTCTATCCAGCAAAGGTATCATTTAGAATGGAAGGGCAGATAAACTGCTTCCCAGATAAGGTAAAATTAAAGGACTTCATCATCACCCAGACCTTATTATATGAAATGTTAAAGGGACTTATCTAAGAAGATCAAAACTATTAACAGTAAAACAACAACAAACTTACAACTATCAAAAACTGAACCTCGCCCTGGCTGGTGTAGCTCAGTGGATTGAGCACGGGCTGGGAACCAGAGTGTCCCGGTTCAATTCCCAGTCAGGGCACATGCCTGGGTTGCGGGCCAGGTCCTCATGAGGGCCGTGTGAGAGGCAACCATACATTGCTGTTTCTCTACCTCTCTCCCTCCCTTCCCCTCTCTCTAAAAATAAATAAAAATTAAAAAAATCTTAAAAAAAAAAAAACTGAACCTAAAAAAGCAAAAAAAAAAAAAAAAAAACCTAAGCAAACAACTAGAACAGGAACAGAAACATAGAAATGGAGATCATGTGGAGGATTATCAGTGGGGAGGGAGAGGGAAGAGAATGGGGGAAAAGGTACAGGGAGTTAAGAAGCATAATCTGTAGCACAAAATAGACAGGGGGAGGTTAAGAATAGTATAGGAAATGAAGAAGCCAGAGAACTTACATGTACAACCCATGGACATGAACTAAGGGGAGGAGGAATGCTGGATGCAGGGGGTGTGCATAGTGGAGGGGAATAAGAGTGAGAAAAAAATCGGACAACTAATAGCATAATCAATAAAATATACTTTAAAAAGAAGAATTAGATTGAAGATAAACTTAAAGAATTATTACTGGTTTCTATTCTGAGCTTTAATCACTATCCACTGCAGAAATATATATTCACCGCATTTATTGCTTCCTAAAATAATGTTATTTATTTTTACTTATTTGTTCAGGTATTCACAGATTATAAACTGCACGAGGACATGATCTTTGCCTTTCCCTCTTCATATAATACAGAACAAAAGCAGGTGAAAAGTGAAAATTTAGAAAGCAGTGTAAATAATTGAAACTAACTACTCTTCAGTAAATATTAGAGTGGATGTGTGAATAACATGTTAACTATTTTTGAGAGCCTTTCATTGGCTTTTAAGCAATCAATACATGTTGGGATTTTTTAAAATTTTTATTGAACAGAAATGAAAATAACATTTCAAAGAGATAATATGCATTTACATGTTTATCCCAGCATCATTCACAATAGCCAAGATATTGAAACAAGTTAAGTACCCAGCAACAAATGAATGGATAAAATATACATGGTATATATACACAATGGAATATTATTCAGCCACAAAAAAGAGCATGGATGGATCTCGAGCACATTATGCTAAATTAAATAAGTCAGACAGAATAAAAAAAAAGTACTATGTGATGTCACTTACATGTGGAATTTAAAGTAGTCAAGGCTTTTACTTTTTGCTCTTCAATCCAGGGTGTCTCTCAGAATTAGAACATCAGTTCAAGCTCTCAATGGGAACAGACATTTCTGTAGGATAGTTTGCTTTTAAACCCTATTATTTATTGGTCACATATTCATTCCTGTACGATTCTTTCTTGACAGGCAAAGTCATTCTTTCTTTTGAACATTTGAAGTCACAGTTGGATGGAGCAGCTTAAAATCTGCATTGTAGATGTGTTAACATCTTGACAGAGGCACAGAGACTTTGGGACACAAGGTCACAGAGAGCAAACTATACCAGAAAAGGTTTTTTTGTTCTGCTAAACTTTAGATCACCTTAGAGATCTTAATCAAATATCAAAAATCCAAAGTAACTGTTGCCGTAAATATCTGATGTGTTCATATAATTCTGGTAAAAACATTCACACATATGTCAACCTTTTTTTCCCCAGAAGATGCATGTAGACATTCTGTGCCTTAAACATACTCCAAGGAGAAATGCAGAAATACATATATGTAATGGTTCCTGTCGTCAGATGAACTTCACTTTTATTTGAAAACAAATACAAGACACCAATCAGCTGCACGTGGGCCAAGACAGCATTTATTATCTGAATACCATGCACCTCTACATTAACAGGGAGACTGTGATGTCTTTCTCTATCTGGTATCACTGCCAACTTGGATCCTGATTCCAAGTGCTCAAATTGTTTAGTCATTCCCAATCCTTCGGACACAGGTACCAAGGAAATGGGCAGAGGTATCCTAAGGGAAGGACTGGGAAGATTATTATTATTATTCCTTGTTCCAAGGTTGCAGGACCCTTTGTCTTGAGATCTTGTCCTATCCTCCAAGAGACAGGTTCAGAATCCCAAATTGGCTCACATCAAGGCTAGGGGTTGTGACATTTTGTCCTGACTACCCCTCAGCATCCTCATGACATCCAGATTTCATTTGGTTGTTTTCTCTCCATCCCTATGACCCTACAGATGCCCTGTTGTATTCACCATTTCAGAATTCTTTCTGGTCAGGCCAAGCTTGCTGTGACTCCAATCATGCTTTGAAGTGGATGTTGTGTTCCCTTAAAAAATTTTTTGATAAAACCCTAACTTCCAAGGTCCCCCTGTGATGATATTTGGAAGTAGATCCCTTGGGAGGCAATTAGGTAACAAGGGCGGGACCCTCATGAGTCTGATTACTGGCCTTAGAGCAAACAATCATTGGCGCTTCCCCCACCCTTTCCACCATGAGAAGACACACCAAGAGAGCAGCCCTCTTTAAATCAGAAAGAAGGCTCTTACCAAGAACCCACCAATGCTGGCACACTGACCTCAGCTGAACAGCCTCCAGAACTGGGAGAAATAAAGTTTTGTTGTCTAAGCCACCCAGTCTATGGCAACTTGGTATGGCAGCCTGCGCTGACTAAGACAAACCATGATGCTCATTACTGTCATTGTATGTACCTGGCTCCTGATATTGAAGTGCCAACACCTGGCCTTCATGTGTCAGGGTTTATCATTTCCAACACTATCAGGCTACCCAGTCTTGCAATGGCACATGTGCCTTCTGCTCTTGCCTATAGCAGAGAGCCCACCACTGCGCTCTTAAGGATGATACAATCCCTCTCATGATCCCGCATTCTTACATTTAGTAATTTGTTTCTAACACCTTAAAAGTATAATTCAAAGGTAGGAAGTAGAGGATACTCTTCTATAATTTCCAAGGGCAACATGAAAGTTTATATATTAGTTTTTGAGCAAATATAAAGGATTAAGAACTAAGGCCAAAATAAAAATAAAATTAGGGTGCAAATTACTCTGATCTTAGTCTTAGACCATCACTGTTTCCAGAAGCAGTGAGCACTTTCATCACCTAATACCCAATTGCACTTTCCTTCTATTAGTAGTAATACTGTTATATTCTTATTATTTGTTTATGAAATGGTAATCCAGTTTTATTTACAAAGTAAATAATATTCAGATTATTTGTTTATGAAATGGTAATACAACTTTATTTACAAGATTCAAGAATTAGTGTACAAAATGAAAAGCATGTTTCTTTTCCACTCCAATGCCACTCAGTTCTCCCCAGAATTACCAAGGACAACAGTTTCTAATCTTTCCAGAGACATTCAATGAATATATATGTATGTCTGTGAACAATAATTATACTCTTTTACAGTGACACACTGTGTGTTTGCTTTATGATATATTTTCAAGATTGTTCTATATTTGTAAAAACAGAGCTCAACTCTCAATTTATTTATTGGCTACATAGTAATTTAGTATACGTACATGCAAAATTTATATCACCAATTAACATAGCTGAATATTTCTGTAGTTTCCAATCTTTTGTCATTTAAAGTGATATCTTTTTTTTAAGATTTTTATTTATTTATTTTCAGAGAGAGGATAAGGAAGGGAGAAAGAGCAATGTATGGTTGCCTCTCACGTGGCCCTCATCGGGGACCTGGCCCGCAACCCAGGCATGTGCCCCGACTGGGAATCGAACCGGGACCCTCTGGTTCCCAGCCCGTGCTCAATCCACTGAGCCACACCAGCCGGGCCTAAAGTGATATCTTGATGGGTTTCTTAGATACAGTGTTGGGCAAAAGTAGGTTTAAAGTTGTATCCACTTGCGAATTACACAAAACACACTTTATTCTTGTATTATCAAATATGTATTAATTATTGTATTTGAAAGTGAATACAATTTTAAACTTACTTTTGCTCCAACTTATGTATATATATGTAATATATGATTTGCACATATATATTTCCCAAAAGTAAATATGCTGTATCACAGTGCATAGGCATTTATTCCATCTAACATGAGCCAGGCATTGGTATCCTCCAGTAGGCACTTTTTATGTTTAAAATTTTACTGAATGAAAACAAAAAGCATACACACCAAAAATAGGCCAGAGCATGTATGCACATTTTATAATTTTTTAACAGAAAATCTAATTCTTTTTAAGTAATGAACTTACACCTTTCACAACATTACCAATGAGTTTAGCAGGAACTGACAATATTGAAGTGATCTCATCGCCAAATGTTTCTAACGCTCCTGCAACCCAGGGGGTATCATCTTTTAGAGTAGTATCAATCATGTTTTTCAACTGATCTATTTCTGCATTGAATTCTTCAGCTTTCTTTTTAAATCCTTCACTAAGCAGATCTTCTTGGACCTGAAAAAAGTGAGGAGGGAAGAACTACTTTAAAAATCCCCAATTTTCTAAGGAATATATTTTATATTTAAGAACTTGGCCCAACTTTCTTTGTTTTAATACTAAAATTATTCTCTCTTACATTATCAAGGGGAATTTTGGAACAAGGAATGTGTCTTAGCTGAGACACGCACATTGAGAGGAAGCATAGTTCACAGACTAACTAACACTCATGCACCATTAGGGCTTCGTAAGAACGCTAAGCCTAACACGAGGACAAATGTAATATGTGCCAGACAAATAATACCAGTTGGGAGATAGCCTTGGTCTGTTGGCACTAATTCTAGGTCTCACTTGGGATAATATAGTCAACCCAAAATCTGTTATAAACATGTCCAGAAAGATAATCAGAGCATTCCCCCTATACTATGTGATAACTTGAATAACCTATCTACATTGGGGACAATGCAACAAGCTTAAAAGCTATTACTTCCCTGTGCTTTGAATACTGGACATTCTCGATAGTTTTGTATAAGCATAGACCTGCCTCAAGAACTTTGGATGTTAGTAAGTTTCCTGATAATTGCCAATGATATTAATAAAATAAAACAGTTACTGCTCATATGATATACACATGATTGGAATATCTGTTTATTCAGGCCTTATGGAATTATTTAAAAATCGCCCAAAACAGCAGCTCAGACTCTACTTATATTCTGCAAGGATTGGAGGGCACATGCTTGTCTTGATTTCTCCAGAGTTTACCTACAGAGTAGATTCAAAAGCTTTGAAGAAGAAAGAAGAGAGGTGCGGAGGAGTAGAAGGCGGAGTGGGAGGAAGAAGTAGGAAGAGGTGGAAAAGGAAAAGGAAGATCAAAAGAAAGAGGAAGTTGTGTCAAAGGATTCAAGGTTTTCATAAATCACAAACAGTAAATGTGCTTCCCTCCATGGTCTTGCTGTAACCTTCTCCATCCCACCTGAAGAACCAGGACAATGACTATCAAGCATTACTGAGGCCACGGCAGGACTTACCTTCAGTTTATGCTCCAGCATCATGTTGTGCTCTCTTACCATGTTCTGCTCTCTTATCATGTTCTCTCTGTCTCACTCCATCTTCTCCTTCAGTTGGTTTATGTTTTCCTCTAGACTCCTCTTCTGAGCCTCCATCTGTTGCTCCTGCTCCTGCAGTTTCTGTTTCATCAGCTCCTGCTCCTTCTCAGCTGCCTCCTTCCTGGCCCGCTCCACTGCCCCAGGGAGGTTTGAGAGAGGCAAAAAAAGTAAGTGAGGTCTGAGCTCAGAGACCAAACCAAACTGGAGAAATCTCTGAACTCCCCCTTTGTCCACACCATCAAGAACAGATTTCAGTATGTGATGGGAAAGGCCCTGATGGCTGATGTCCCCTTGTTGTTTTCAGATTTTGGAGAATCTCTTCCACAAAAGAAAAAGAGCTCGTTAGGGAAGGTGCTGTTTTCACACCTGTCAAGGACACTGCAGGAACCTGCCCTGCCCCTTACCTGCTATGGCCTTCTCCCCATCCATGAGCACTTCGTCCGCCTGCAGGATGGACTTCTCTATGGCCATCTGAGACTGCAGGAAGCTCTGGAGGACCTCGTTTGCCTAAGGAAACAAGGAGGAGCAAAGAATTTTGATTTCCACTAGGAAGAACACTGCTACAAGAACAAGTAAGTCCATGGACTTTTTTCTTCATGGATAAAACTGTATCATGGCTCCACACACGGTGTCCAGGCTCCTTTGAGTGGCGAGAGGTTCTCCATACCCCCTGCCTCCTCTCCCCCTCCCACCAGTTTCTCTCCCAGTGCTCCTTCCTGCCTGCGCTCTAGGTTCCAGCCAGTGAGAACCATGATCAGTTCTATAGACCCACTGTCTGGTGCTTTTTTACTTATATTTGCTTTGCCAGGGTGAAATATCTCTAGTTAACACTGCTCCTCTCCTCTGCCACTTACTGACTGTAACCTTAGGCAAGCCATTTTAACCTGTCTCTGCCTCTCAGTTCAGTGATGTAAAATGCTCACAAAAAGTGTAGATACTTTGTAATGCCACTTAATGGATTAAATTAAAATATCTAGGGAAAGAACTTAACGATATGCCTATGATGGTTACAAGTAAAAATATATTAGTGCATCATTATTATCATTATTGCTTTTTAATATTATTATGTGTTACCACCACTTGTGTAGCCAATTTTCTCAGGTTCATAAGTTATAACCCTATATGCAATTGTCTACATGGTTGACTTCCTTTTCTCTTTGGATCAGCTTTGAATACAAAGATTTTGACTTTAACTTGGAAATTGTCTGCCCTTTGCACACTGCATGTCATGTTGTTGGATGAAGAACTGATTATTTCTCTTCTGCCTCTTATGGATTTCAGAAATCCATATTTGTTTCTGAGAGTGGACTTTTCTACTCTCCTCTGGAAGAAAAAACAAATAATGGACCTTAAAAGCTAAAGCTATGATACCCCCATGCTCTCCTATTACCCACAACAGGTGCTGTGCTCTCAGACATTCAGGAGACCCTCCTGACTTAATCTGTAGGATCCCCATGCTCACATATTCCTCACCTTCACTCCTTTCCTGGGAACTCTGCAATAGTCCCCTTCAATCCTTCCCTTTGTTTCCAAGTAGAGCTTGTGACCCCTGGGAACAGAAAAAGTTCCTGCTGAAATATTTTCCACGAGGGCCGTTGAAAGCTGATCAAGGGTAGCCTGGCAGTATTTAACAGATTCCTCTTCATTCTGCAGTATGAAATCATCCTTCTTATCCTTTATGATTTCCTGCAAGGCAAGCATAGAGGGATGTCACCGAGAGAGAAACAAAGGAGATAAAATTCCAAAGAATCTGGCAGAAGGAAGTCTAGCTCTGGTTCTTAAGAGTGAAGCATTCTTTTGGAGAAGAACATGGAATAAGAGACTTACGGCCAAGATGGAGGCATAGGTATACACTTTGCGTCCTCGCACAACCAAAGGAAGGACAACAATAAATTTAAAAAGAAAAAGTAACCAGAAATGCCAGAAAATCAAACTGTATGGACATCTGACAACCAAGGAGTTAAAGAAGAAATATTCATCCAGACCAGTAGGAGGGGCAGAGAGGGGCAGCTGTGGTGGTGAGGACTCAGGGCCAGGTAGCAGCTGGTGGACCATGTGGTCCCACATTCGTGCACAGATAAACCAGGAGGAACAACTGGGGAGTGACACAGACCACACAATCTAGGGTGCAGTATGAGGATATAAAGCCTCAAAACCTCTGTCTGAAAATCTCTGTGGGGGTTGCAGCAGCAGGAGAAACTCCCAGCCTCACAGGAGAGTTCATTGCAGAGACCCATGGGGTCCACCAACATACACAAAACCACCCACACAGGAACCAGCACCAGAAGGGCCCAATTTTCCTGTGGGTCATGGAGGAAGTGACTAAAACCCAGATGAAAGCTGAACGAGCCACATTGTTCCCTCTCAGACTCCTCCCTCACATACAGCACCACGGCACAGTGATTCACAGTGGGTTGCCCCACCCTGGCAGATACCTAAGGCGAATACTTGTTACTATGTAACAGGTGCACAGACTAAAAAATATGGCCCAAATGAAAGAACAGCTTAAAGCTCCAGAAAAAATACAACTAAGCAACAAAGAGATAGCCAACCTATGTGGTGCACAGTTCAAAACACTGGTAATCAGGATGCTCACAGAAATGGTTGAGTATGTTCACAAAAGAGAGGAAAAAGTGAAGGCTATGAAAAGTTAAATAAAGGAAAATATACAGGAAGCCAATAGTGAAGGGAAGGAAACTGGGACTCAAATCAACAGTTTGGAGCAGAAGGAAGAAATAGACATTCAACCAGAACAGAATGAAGAAACAAGAATTCAAAAAAATGAAGAGAGGGTTAGGAATCTCTGGGACAACTTTAAATGTTCCAACATCTGAATCATAGGGGTCACAGAAGGAGAAGAGGAAGAACAAGAAATTGAAAACTTATTTAAAAACATAATGAAGGAGACCTTCCCCTATCTGGCAAAGGAAATAGACTTTCAGGAAGTCCAGGAAGCTCAGAGAGTCCCAGAGAGTTTGGACTCAAGGAAGTACACACTAAGGCACATCATAATTCCATTACCCAAGATTAAAGATAAAGAGAGAATCTTAAAAGCAGCAAGAGGAAAGGAGACAGATACCTACAAAGGCATTCCCATAAGACTATCAGCTGATTTCTCAAAAGAAACCTTGCAGGCAAGAACGGGCTGGAAAAAATATTCAAAGTCAGGAAAGGCAAGGAACTACATCCAAGATTACTCTATCCAGAAAAGCTATCATTTAGAATGGAAGGGCAGATAAAGTGCTTCCCAGATAAGGTCAAGTTAAAGGAGTTCATCATTACCAAGCCCTTACTATATGGAATGTTAAAGAAGATGATCAAAAATATGAAGAGTAAAATGACAACAAACACAGCTATCAACAACTGAACCTAAAAAAACAAAAACAGAACAAACTAAGCAAAAAACTAGAACAGGCCCTGGCTGGTGTAGCTCAGCAGATTGAGCGCGGGCTGGGAACCAAAGGGTCACCAGTTCAATTCCCAGTCAGGGCACATGCCTGGGTTGCGGGCCAGGTCCCCAGTGAGGGCCATGTGAGGAGCAACCATACATTGCTGTTTCTCTCCCTCTCTGTCTCCCTCCCTTCCCCTCTCTCTAAAAATAAATAAATAAAATCTTAAAAAAAAAAAAAAACTATAAGGGTAACAGATTCACAGAAATAGAGATCCCATGGAAGGTTATCAGCATGGAGGAGGTGGGGGGGGTGATGGTTGAAAAGGTACAGGGAATAAGAAACATAAATGGTAGGTACAAAATAGACAGGGGGAGGTAAGAACAGTATGGGAAATAGAGAAGCCAAAGTACTTATATGTATGATCCATGGACATGAACTAAGGTTGGGAAATTATGGTGAGAGGGGGGATACAGGGCAGAGGGGAATAAAGGGGAGAAAAAATGGAACAACTGTAATACCATAGACAATAAAATATGTTAAAAAAAAAGAAAAAGGCATGCTTGAGAAATTAAGTTTTAAATAAATAGTCCTGAATGTTTTTTAAAAAAACAGAACATGGAATAAAATAGGAATTATGAGACTTGATTTGCTCACAACCCTGAAAATTCAATGTGAGGCAAGAAAAATAATCTTAACCTCCCTGGGTTTCAGCTTCTTCATAAAAATTTTTGGATTTGCATTTCCTTATCTCGGTGGTTCCCTGCTGCTGTAATATTCAGTGATTCTATCTTCAGTGACACATGATACTACAAGGAGTGATAGAAGTTGAAAATAGCCTGGAGAGATGGTCTGTTAAGAGAAATTTTATTCCTGGGAGTGGGAGTGTTCACCAAAAGCAACTATCCCAAGAATAGCTTTTGGGTGTCCTGTGCAGGCTTAAAATCAATTGCAGTATTTACTTCAGAAATACAGGTACACAGATTATGCCTCAGAGATCAGAGAGTGTTTTGGGTAAAGTACCTGAGGTTTGGGGGAAGGGGAAGAATAAAATGGAGTCCTTTGAAACTCTATCCCTCATAAGAATTCAGACTATTTGATCCATGAACCAGAGAAGAACCACTTCTAGGCTTCATTCTTCAAAGGGAGTGGCCACTAAGGGTAAATAAATACTAAGACAAAG
>PVJI01016510.1:0-38075 GCA_004026765.1 Micronycteris hirsuta | reverse complement strand
TAAAAAAAAAAAAAAAAAAAAGAACAGCATGAAGTTGGTGGGCTCCCAGGTTGCTTCTGAAAGATCAGTGAGCCATCCAAGACAGTCTTTCAAGGCATGAGAGCCACAGAGGGCAGTTCTGTCTGTGGCTAAACAACACTGCCTTTCCTCATATAAGCAGCCACTCTCTCCCACCTCCCAACTTAGCACTCAATGCTGCTGTGTATCTGAGCCACAGGAAGGCATACAATAACTGGAAGCCAATGCAAAAGTAAATAAATAATTTGTGTGTTTAGATGTGGCTGCATTTTGATAGAGTTGGTGAATCACTACTGCCCAGCCCTATCTAATAAAGAAGGAGCCAATAACTCACATCCGCTCCCAGCAGCTTGCCCACCCCTAGCAGAGGTGACCTTACAACACTACTCTCATCCATTACTCCTCTTCTCATGAATTTTTAATGGCTCCCTATTACCGAACGTATAAAGTGCAAATGTCTCCTCTTTGTATTCCAAGTTGTCACACTCTGCCTGCACCTTATTGATCTAGCATAATCTCTCTCTTCGCCCAATTAACACCTTTCAAGAGAAGCAGTTTTCATTTTGAAATAAACTCACTGCTTCCTCTTTCTCCATGATTCTACCAGGATCTGAGGGCCTCTCCAAAATTCCTGGCAGCCACAATGTCAGTGATACTGTAGATTACTATACATACTGAGCTTCTCTTAGCCATAAAAAGGGACTGTGCCCTTAAATATTCTATGATATATGATCCTGCACTGTCTGCTATGGTAGCCACTACTACTTGTGGTTATTTCAATTAAAAGTATTTAATTTTAAAAAATCACTTCCTAATTCACAGTAACCACCTATCAAGTACACAGTAGCCACAGCTGGCTAGTGGCTACTATTTTGAGAGTGCAAATATAAAACATTTCCATCATCACAGAAACTTCTACAGGACAAGGCAGTGCTATACTATTATATGTAAGAGAGAAGCAGCCTAAGGCATGCTAAAATTGTTTATCATTACTTGGAAAAGTTGGGGATACAGATTTCACAAAAAGGAGTGCACAGAATTTAGGGATACAGCCCATTTTAAGTAACCATCAAAGCATTGTTATCTGTAATCCTAACAAGTTCTGTAAACATAACAGGTAACTGCAACATCACATTTGTTTTAAAGTCACATGCAGCAAACCTCAGGAACCTTTCAACAGAGCACTAACTGTATAATAAGCTTTCTTCTAAGTTCTGGCAGCCAATGCAGATTAACATGACCCAGAGCCCTTGCCCTGGGGAGAAAGCCCTCACACAGTAAATTATAAAAAAGGTGGAAAAATAAAGACCATAAGAGAAGTACTATGGGCAGAGGTCAGATGAGCGTGAAGAACACCGGAGGACTGCATGAACAGGGAGATGAATTCAGATCTGAACTAGGTCCTAGAGGATGAGAATATTTTGACATAAGAAACTCAAAGGATGAAAGGGTGGAAACTGCATGAGCAAAAGGGAGAGCGAATTTGGACTCAGGGTGCATTTGTGGACGAGCAAGCCAAAGATGGAATATGACAAATGATCGACGACTATTTGAATTTTTCCAAGCACCTAATAATCAAATAATTACACATTAACTTAGATGGAATTGTAAAACTTTGCTTTAGTAAGAATATCTGTTGGCAAGGAAGAAGTGGAATGGGCTCTTCTACACTGCTGACGGGCATGCAAATGGGTGCCACCTTTTTTGGGAAGGCAATATTAAGCTCCTTAAAAACATTCATACCCCCTAACCTGATAATTTCACTTCAAGGAAAATGTCCTACAAAAAAATACAAAGATTTATGCACAAACAGTTTTTTGCAATGTTATTTATAACCAAGAAAACAATAAGAAATGATTAGGTAAATTATGATGTTATAGGATAGGGTATTATATAGCCATTAAGAATTATGCTTCTGCCCGGCTGGTGTAGCTCAGTGGATTGAGCGCGGGCTGGGAACCAAAAGGTCCCAGTTCGATTCCCAGTCGGGGCACATGCCTGAGTTGCAGGCCAGGTCCCCAGTGAGGGCCATGTGAGAGGCAACCACACATTGCTGTTTCTCTCCCTCTCTTTCTCCTTCCCTTCCCCTCTCTCTAAAAAAATAAATAAATAAAATATTAAAAAAAGAATTATGCTTCTGATAAGTTTTAAAATGACATGCAAAATGTTTATGACAGTAAGTGAAAAAATCAGAGCACAGAATTGGTGGTATACAGTATATAGTCATAATCATTTAAAACAACATGAATAGAAGGAAGAAAATAAACAAAAATGTTAACATTTTGGTAACAAGATTATGGGTGTTATTTTAATACTCGCCCAAGGAACGTTTATTGATTTTAGAGAGAGAAGAAGGGGGGAGGGAGGGAGGAGAAGAAGGGGAGACAGAGAGAGACAGAGAGAGAGAGAGAGAAACATCTGTGTGAGAGACAAACATCCATCAGTTGCCTCCCACTCAGGAAACTATATTCCACAAACCAAATCTGGCCCATATATAACTGATTTGTATGTAAAGTCCTATTGGAACACAAACACACACATTCATTTCTGTATTGTCATTGTTCACGGCTGATTTTGTGCTATAATGGCGGACTTGAGTAGTGACAGAGACAATACAGCCCACAAAGCCAAAAATATTTACTATCTGGCCTTTACAGAAAAAGTTTGGCAATGCTTGTATTTTCTAACTTTCCTATAATGAGTATGCATTTCTTTTGCAATCTTCTTCTAAAAGGTCTATTTCCACATTGTGAAGGGCAAGAAACAGGCTAACAACTTCAGGTGTTATTTTGTAACCGGGAGCACTAAAAGTTTCTGAGTAGGGTGGAGCATGATCTGGCATGATGCCCACAGAACACCAGATCATTTAAGAAGATGAAATTTAAACTGTATGCCAGGCAAAGTCTGTGATTCATCAACAGCTGTGATTCTGTGCCACTCCTCATTTAAAGGGAAAGGTGAGCCTAAGATTTGCCTTATTATTTTCAACCTTCCTCTTCTGAAGAAAGCCTATGAAATGGCCTCCTCCCTGTAGTAATAACCAATCAAATTTTGCCATTGAAAGAAAGGGAGAGGCCATATGGAAATTTGTGGCTTTTGCCTGGAGAGGCAGTTTGAAAGTTGAGGGTGGTATTTGTCTCTCCTTGAAGCCAGTTCGTTTCCCAAGCTTTTTCCTGCCTCTTACCTTACTTTCCTGTTCTTGAAGTACACAGGGAAATGACCTTGTGTAAAGGAGGAGGTGGGGCACGGAAAGGCACAAAAGGAAAGAATAGAAAGTATTTGAAGCTTATATTTCAAGAGTCCTCGAGATGCCCCCTACATCTACCTACCCTTAGAACCTGTTCAAGAAGACCCTAAAATCTATCCCCAGGGAACATGTGCCATCTGTTTGGTTTTACATTTAGGAAGGAAAAGGCTGTCTCTGTAAGAGAAACCTCTCTATTCACAGGCTTTCTCCAGGTTCTGTAAGCCTTTACCACCTGCCTCAGGCCTACTTGCCCATGTGCACTGCAAAAGACCAGATCACACAGACTTTTCTTGCCTCATTCTCTCAGGCATGAACACAGTGAAAGGATGGAAATGATCTGAAGAGTAGTTTCCTTTCAAATGAACACATTACCCATCACAAAGATTAATCAATCATCTACAGAATGAAAAACTCCAAATTATCATAATTCCAGGTCTGGAAGGAATAAAAATACAGTAAATAGGTCTCCCTTTTGCTTTACTTTAAACACATGACTTTTTTTTTTTTTTGGATCTCTGCAAATTAAACTTCTGAATTTCATTTGAGGCACCTTACAAAACAAAACAATCCACATGTATTTATATTGTTTTTACTGGTTCAAGAGAGACAAGATACAAATACACCAAAGTGATCAATTATTTAACAGATCATACTTAACATTTTATATTTTAACATATACCCAATGCCAACAATTGTTCTCACAAGGTTTCTGAACCATTAAGCTGCACTGCTCTCTTTCTTCTAAAGCAAATGTAAGTAATTTGTTGTCATAGCAATGCCTCTTCCCACTCCAAAATAGTTCAATACAGGTTTGTTTCAGCAGGCAACTATCTGTCTACCAAAAATTGGTTATTATCTTCTATCTTCTTGACAAATGTCTTGTTACAGTTAGCTGCCTGGCTTTTACAGTTATCTAGGGACTGTATTTCTGTGGCACTTTTTAGTACAGGAAAGGAGCTTAGAGGACCCCTCTGGAACTGCCTGGAAGCATATCATAGCTAAGCTGCTGGGTGACAACCACTCTCTCTAGTCATGATGACAAAAATCCTTTGCATTGTTACCCAGCCTTACAGTTGATAGAATGCTGTCACCCACTTCATTGTATTTAAGGCAGTACTGGGTAAAGCTATTAATAATATGCTTCTACAATTGCCTACATCTGATGGGTTATTTAACTATGTATATCAGTAATAAGTTACATTTGTTCTGCTCTTTCTTCTCTAAGGTTGAGTTCTGTTCTTCTACCCTTTTGATGTGGTATATATTAAACTAATAAGGGCAATTACACTTTTGGAATTATAAATAGAAGTAACAACAGAGGCACAGGATACTAACTAACTGTTTAGACAAACACATGAGAGTCATATCCAGAGTCAGCACCAATATTAATGTTAATCTCATATTTATAGGGCATGTTATAGTTTACAAAGCAGTTTCACAAAAATGATCTGATTTGAACTGTGCCTCTTGTCCACTCATCCCCCACTACCCGACACACATAAACACAACTCGGTCAGGGCACGGGGACATAAAATCTTATTCGCTGCCTTATAATTTATCTATTTTAAATAAGTATGAATAATTGGTATCTCCAAATCCAGTTCCTTTAAACCCTAATCTTTATTTCATGCAGCCATATTCTGTGAAATCTATAACCCCTAACCCTCCACCCCCTATTATGTTGGAATTTTTTTTGCACTACACTTTTGTAGAAAAGGAAAATTTGAAGGAAGAATCAGAGAATGGGGAGGAGATACTCTTTGATATTAGCCTAGGTCTTTCAAAAGAAGAGAATGGGGACCCTAGCTGGGTAGCTTACTTGGTTAGATCATCCTCCCAATACACCAAGGTTGTGAGTTCAGTCTTCATCAGGGCACATACAAGAAGCAACCAATGAATGGATAAATAAGTGGAACAACAAATTCATTCATTCTCTCTCTCTCTCTCACCCCCTCTTTCCCTCCCTCCCCTCTCCCTGTTTCTCTCCCCCCTTTCCTTCTCTCTAAAATCAACTTTAAAAAAAGAAGAGAATAGGGGCAGGGAGATAGATTCCTATGATCTCTCACTTTTTCTTTACACATTGCTGTACTTTTATAATATTTTAAATTGATGATGTTATTTCCAAAATAGAAAATAATAGCTTATTTTTTAAACCATTGCATTATACACTTTATTTTTTTATTTTTTTAAACATTTTTTAAAGATTTTATTTATTTATTATTTTTAGAGAGAGGGTAAGGGAGGGAGAAAGAGAGGGAGAGAAACAGCAATGTATGGTTGCCTCTCACATGGCCCTCACTGGGGACCTGGCCTGCAACCCAGGCATGTGCCCTGACTTGGAATCGAACTGGGACCCTTTGGTTCCCAGCCCGCGCTCAATCCACTGAGCTACACCAGCCAGGGCTAGAAAATAATAGCTTATTTTTTTAATAAAAGAGGGAGAAAGAGGAGTATTGCTCCATTTAAAGGAAAGGGCAGCCAGAAACAGAGGTCCTAAATAGGTCACCTGAACCACTTCTTTGAAACTCTCTGGGAAGGATGGAGGTGCTAGTGAAGAAGACTAGCTCAGTGTGCTTATTTAGGAGACACAAGCAGAATCAGGAGCTGCCCTGACAGAGCCTGAAAATGAGATTTCACAGTACTATGTAGGCTCCAGAGCTAGAACTGAAAAGTTCCATTCCCACCCAAGTGTGACCAAATGTAATTTGTCTTTCTTTATGATTTCTTTATGATTTCCAGCATCTGCAGTCTAATTTTATTTTAAAATCTAATAAAACATGTAGTAATTGCCATAATTTCTGTTGCTTGGTCCTTATGAGCACTTGTCTCCTACAGCCTTTATTCTCTTTCTGCAGAGTGAGAAGAGGAGCTGATGAATTATTTAGAACCCTATGCAACTATTATCTCAATTTCTGTACACCTCACCCCTGTCAGGTGGAAGGGGAATGAGTACTATCCACAATATTACAGCCATTGAATTTAAAAGGCAGAGAGCTAACAGGATTTGGGCCAGGTCCCACAGATAATGCTATCCAATACAAAGAAGAATGCCTAAGGGTCTGAAATCTGTCTGACTAACCAAGAGTACTGTCTATAAGTCCCAGGAAAAACAAGGCTCTTCTTCCCAACCTCTCACTCAACCCAAAAGGAACACAGCTTTCAAAACTGCTTTAATGACAACAAAAGCCTCTGGCACTTGAGGATATGAAGGTGTTAATTTTGTTAGCAAAGTCAAATTGCTTTAAGAATTTAATTCTGTAACTGGAAAGGTGCAATTCTGCTTTTACATGCATTTCTTCCCTGGAGCTCAAAACCCAATTTACTCAGGCCACCTAGAGGGAAACTTTTGCTTTCACCAAGTAACCCTTATTAATCTATCTACAGGCTAAGTTGCGATGGGAAACGCTATATTGAACATTTAACCAATGGATGTAACAAAGACGTGTAAAAAGTAACTTACTACACCTAATAGCATACCTTCAAAATATATAAAGTAAAAGTTGACAATACTAAAAGAAGAAATAGATAAATCCGCCTTTATGATGTTAATTTTAACAACTCTCCCAATAATTGATAAGAGTAAGCACACACAAAAAAAAAAAACTGGGTAAGGCTGTCAAAGAGCAGCACAATTAACAAGGTTGATCTAGTAGACATTGGTTTCATACTGGGCTACAATGCAAGTCTCAACAAATTTCAGAGACTGACTACACAGACCACATTCTCTGATCACAGTGTTATTAAGTTAGAAATTGACTAAGGAAATGTTTAGAACTTTTAAAAATCCTTCTCAACAACTCATGGGTTAAAAAATCACAATGGCATTTACAAAATACTTGGAACTGAACAACCTAACAAAATACTACATATCAAAATCTGTGGGATCTCCTGGCTGGAGTAGCTCAGTGGATTGAGCGGGGGCTGGGAACCAAGGGGTCCTGGTTCGATTCCCAGTCAGGGCACATGCCTGGGTTGCAGGTCAGGTCCCCAGTGAGGGCCATGTGGGAGGCAACCATACATTGCTGTTTCTCCCTTTCTCCCTCCCTTATCCTCTCTCTAAAAATAAATAAATAAAATCTTTAAAAAATCTGTGGGATCTAGCTAAAGTAGTGGATAGCACAAAATTATTAGCCTTTAATGATTATAGTCAAATAAGAAATTCTGAAAATAAATGAGTTAAGCATCCAACTTAAGTTGAAAAAAAGAACAACCAATAAAACTGAATATAAAGGATAAAGCAATTTTTAAAATGAGCAAAAACTAACAAAATAGAAAACTAACATACTTCAAGGAGGATTAACAAGCCCAAATTGCTTCCTATAAAAGATAAACAAAGCTTATAAACTTATGGTGAGATTGGTTATTAAAAAAGTAAGTGATATTATGGATGAAAACAATGTCTTTTTAATATCTGTAGTATTTTATATTTAAAATAAGTCTTTTATTTATATTTAAAATAAACATAAACAAAAACAATTCACCCATTTCACCTACCCCTCCCACCCACACACACCTCTGGCAATCACCAATCTGTTCTCTATATCTGTGAACTTATATGGCTTTTGTTTCTTTTTTAATATTCCACATATAGGAGAGATCATATGGCATTTGCCTTTCTCTGACTTACTTCACTTGGCACAATCCCCCCAGGGTTCATCTATCTTGTCTCAAAGACAAGATTTCATTTTTTTAAATTTATTTAGTTATTCATTTTAGACAGAAGGGAAGGGAGGGTGAAAGAGAGGGAGAGAAACATCAATGTGTGGTTACCTCTCACATGCCCCTACCGGGGACCCGGTCCACAAACCAGGCATATGCCCTGACTGGGAAATGACCCTCTGGTTCACACGCCGGCACTCAATCCACTGAGCCACACCAGCCATGCCAGATTTCATTCTTTTTTATGGCTGCATAATATTCTACTTTATATACCATTCATCCAAAGATGGACACTTAGGTTTGTTTCCATATATTAACTATTGTAAATAACAACGCACATATCTTTTCAAATTAGTGCTTTTGTACTTTTGTGGCATTTTCTGAAGTTTCTATTGTTAAGAATCTATTACCAATTTTAAACCAATAAATTTGAAAATTTAGAAAACATAGTCACGTTCCTAGAAAAATATAAATTACCAACACTGAGTAAAGAATAAATAGAATACTTGAAAATTCCCATGATCATTAAATAAATCGAATCAGTAGCCCAAAATCTTCCAACAAAAAGATATCAAAGCCAGTTCTATCAAGCATTCAACAAACAAGGAACTCTAACCTCATACAAACTTTTCCAGAGTTTAGAAAAAGATGAAGCACTACCCAACCCTTTTTATAAACCTAGCATAAACTTAATATGGAAACCTGATAGAGACAGTATAAAAAGAAAAACTAGAGCCAGATTCATTCAAAACATAGCTGTAAAAATACCATGCCCGGCTGGTGTAGCTCAGTGGATTGAGTGTGGGCTGGGAACCAGAGGGTCCCGTTTCGATTCCCAGTCGGGGCACATGCCTGGGTAGCGGGCCAGGTCCCTAGTGAGGGCCATGTGAGAGGCAACCATACATTGTTCTTCCTCCCTCCCTTCTCCTTTTTCTGAAAATAAATAAATAAAATCTTTTAAAAAAATACCAAATCAAATACTAAAAAACTATATTCAGGAAAAAGAAATACAATGGATCATTACCAAGGTGATTTAATTCCAGCAATTTAAGGTTAGTTTAATATTAAAAAAGCGAACAGGGAAAACCATGAAGACTTCCAGTCAAGATGGAGGCATAGATAAACATGTCTCACTTCTTTACAAAACCACATCAAAATTACAACTAAACTATAGGCTATCACTCAGAACCATCAGAAACCAAGTTAGATGGAAGTCCAACAACTATAGATTTAAGAAACCACATCCATCCAGACTGGTAAGAGGGGAGGAGATGTGGAGATGTGAAACAGGCTGGTCCCACATCCACGTGTGGTGTATAAAAATTCAGGAGGGACGTCTCAGGAGCAAAGGGCCCCAGCCCCACACCAGGCCCCCTAGCCCAGGATACCAATGCCAGGAAGATAAGTCCCCATAACTACTGGCTGTAAAAGCCAGCAGGCATTCAGGCTGTGGAAGAAACTTCTGGAGTCCCAAGCAGTTCCTCTTTTTTTTTTTTTTGTTTAATTTCACTTATTTATTTTCAAAGAGAGAGGAAGGGAAGGAGAAAGAGAGGGAGAGAAACAGCAATGTGTGGTTTTCTCTCACATGGCCCCTACTGGGGACCTGGCCCACAACACAGGCATGTGCCCTGACTGGGAATCGAACCAGCGACCCTTTGGTTCGCAGCCCATGCTCAATCCACTGAGCTATACCAACCAGGCCCAAGCAGTTTCTCTTAAAGAACCCACACACAGACTTACTCAGACTCACTCCCTCTGAGCTCCAGCACTAGGGTATCAGCTTGAAAGGCACCAATGGCATGCAGGGAGGAAGTGAAGTGTCTGGCATCAAGGCAAGAGCTGGGGGACAGCTTTCTTCCATACAAAAAGGTGGGCACAGGCCATTGTTCCTTTTCTGAGCCTACCTGCCACAGAGCCACAGAGCCAGCAGGCAGGGCCATACCTGAGACTCCATCAACCTGGCCCACACTGTCTGTCCCACCTGGAGATCCCCTGAGGCTCTGCTCCACCCAATTTATAGGCATACCCAAACTGCTAACAGTGGCTTTTCAATATGAATAGCTTATCTTGGCTCAAGCTTCAGAATTTCCTAAATCCTCTCAAACAAGCAACAGTGGGCCTCAGCAAGTCCGCAGCCCCAGTACCTCCAGCTAAGTGACCACAGGCCTGGAACTAGCAGCAGCTGGCCTTGGTTCATAGCCTAGCCTCACTTGGGCACCTCCAAGCCCAGCATAAGTAGCAGCCATCTACAGAATGCTTTACAGCTTAGGCCAAGTGGCCCCAGACATAAAACAGGTAGTGTCTGGCCTTGGCCTGCAACACCTGGGAAGCCCCAGAGCCAACACACCCAGTGGACAGCTACATACCACATCTGAGCACCACCACCCAACCACATCCACAAGTGACACGTTCAAGGGGCAGACTCAGTGGGCTCCAGAGCCCTGCTAAAGTAAGTCTTGCTCTGTGGAGTGGGCCCCTGCATAGCTGATCCTCCATGAAAAGCAGAGTTTGGTGGTCAGTGGTCACAGCCAGTCCTTGCCTGGCCTACCTAGGCCAGCTGACTGGCCTAGGTAAATTCCTCCCATTTACCTGCCGACAGCAATCAAGGCTCAACTTCAAGAGGAGGGTGTACTCAGCTCACCTTCATGGAGGGTGCATACTGAGTACCCAGCTTGGGTGATAGGGGAGGCTGTGCCACTGGATCCTACAGGACACCTGCTACATTAGGCCATGCTACCAAGACAGGGAGTCATAGCAGCTCTACCTAATACATAGAAACAAATACAGGGAGGCTGCCAAAATGAGGAGACAAAGAAACATGGCCCAAATGAAAGGATAGATCAAAACTCCAAGAAAAGAACTAAACAAAACAGAGATAAGCAATCTATCAGATGCAGAGTTCAAAACACTGGTTGTAAAGATGCTCAAGGAACTTAGTGAGGACCTCAACAGCATAAAAAAGACCCAGTCAGAAACAAAACAAACACTAATTGAAAGAAAGAATGATTTACAAGTAAACAACAGTAGAGTGGATGAAGCCGAGAATCAAATCAATGATTTGGAACATAAGGAAGCAAAAAACAACCAATCAGAACAAGAAGAAGAAAAGGAATCCAAAAAATGATAGTACAAGCAGACTCTAGGACAACTTCAAGAAGTCAAACATTTGCATCACAGGGGTTCCAGAAGGAGAAGAGAAAGAGCAAGAAATTGGAAATTGATTTGAAAAAATAGTGAAAGAAAACTTGTCTAATTTGTTGAAGGAAAGAGTCATGTAAGTCCAGGAAGCACAGATAATTCCAAACAAGATGGATGCAAAGAGGCCCACTCCAAGACACATCAAGACTAAAATGCCAAAGGTTAAAGATAAAGAGAGAATCCTAAAAGGAGCAAGAAAAAAGCAGTTAGTTATCTATAGGGGAGTTCCCATAAGACTGTAGCTGATTTGTCAAAGGAAACTTTTCAGGCGAGAAGGGACTGGCAAGAAATATTCAGTCATGAAAAGCAGGGACCTACAGCCAAGATTGCACTACCCAGCAAAGCTATCATTTAAAATCAAAAGGCAGATAAAGAGCTACCCAGACACAAAAAAACTAAAGGAGTTCATCATCACCAAACCATTATTATATGAAATGCTAAAGGGACTTATTTAAGAAAAAGAAGATCAAAACTATGAACCATAAAAGGGCAAAAAATACATACCTATTAACTATTGAATCTAAAAAACAAACTCAGCAAACAAGAACAGAGACAGAATCATGGATACAAAGAGCATTTTGATGGTTGCCAGATCGGAGGGGGCTGTGTGGGAATGGGTGAAGAGGTGAGAGGATTAAGAAGTACAAATAGGTATTTACAGGGTAGCCATGGGAATATAAAGTACAGTATAGGAAAGGGAGTAGCCAAAGAATTTATGTGTACAACGCATTTACATTAACAATGGTGTGGGGATTGCCTGAGAGAGTTCTGGGTGGAGTAGGGCAAAGCAGGGAAAACTGGGACAACTGTGGGAGCATAATAAATAAAATATAATTTAAAGTAAATAAAAATTTTTAAAAGGTGATCTAAATTATAATACCTTGACAACTATTAAAAAAAGCAATCAACATAATTTGCCACATTGAAAGATTAAAGAACAAAAGCAATGTGATCATTTAAACAGATGAAAAAAGCCTTTGATAAAATGTAACATCCATTCATGATTTTAAAAAAAACAACTTAGCAAACTCAGAATAGAAGGGAACTTCTATAGTCTGATAAAAGATATCAACTAAAAACTCTATAGCGAACATCATACTTAATGGTGAAACACTGAAAGCATATCCTTTAACACAAGGAACAAGATAACAGTAACCACTACTGTCACTTCTATTAAACATTATACGACAGATCTTAACTACAACCTAGCAACCCCTCTTCTGGGTATCTACTCGAAAAATTTGAATATGCACCCCTATATTCATTGCAGCTTTATTTACAATGGCCAAGACATGGAAACAACCAAAGTGTCCTTCTATAGAGGATTGGGTGAAGATGTGGTAAATACAGTGATCCCTCACCTATCAGTGAGAGTTATGTTCCAGAGACCCCCGTGATAGGTGAAAATCCGCAAAGTAGTGGCATTATATTTATTTTTTTATTTATATATATTTTAAGGCTTTATGAACCCTCCCCACACTCCTATAAACCTTTCCCACTCTCTTATTGACCTTTCCCACACTCTTACGAACACTTCATATGCTCTTAAAGACTTTCTACACCCTTAAACCTACGTAATTTTAACAACATATAAAACTCTATATGAGTACTCAGTAGTGAAGTATACTACAACTTGAATGAAGATCATGAATTATGTAGCTGTGCAGTACTGATGGCAGAGAAGGTGATGACGATGAGATGAATGTACTGCACAGCCAAGAAGAGCATTACAGCTCTTCTGAAGGCACCACTTCATCAGGTGCTTCATCAGGTGGTGCAGTATCTTCGCCCTGGGCCGTAACTTCTATTTTTGCTAAAGGCGTAGGCGTAAGTGATCTCTTCGTCCGAGTGTTGGACATAGTTATGGGGGGTTGCTGACACTGCTTTTTCTTTTGAGTGAGAAGGTTTTTATAAACTGACATGTATTTACGAAGCGCAATGAACGAAGCACCTGGGGGTCCCATTCTTCAGCTACTTGCTGAAGTTCTTTGGCCATTCTGACCATGGTTGCAAGATGATCGAGTGTTAGGCCAACCTCCTCCTCTTCTCCAACCCATAGTGTGTCTTGTTCCTCATCCTCTTCTTCACTTGCTGGCTTCGTCATCTCCGTCAGGTCTTCATCTGTCAACGGTTGTGAGTGGACAACTGCAGAGGCAGCTTCTCCATGCAGAGAAACGCTCTTGAGTCCAAAGCGTCTCTGAAATTTGTCAAATCAGCCCTTGCTGGCACTGAATGGGGTTGGTCTGCTGGGAGAAGCACTTGATGGTCCTGCTGCTGGTCATCATCCTCGTCTTCATCCTCATCACCGTCGTGAATGTCTGTGCTTTCCGCAAAACTATCATAAAGCTTCCTGGCCTTCATCCGGATGGTGTTGGTATCCAGCGAAATATTCTTCTTCCTGCAATCATTTATCCACAGGGCCAATGCAGACTCCATCCTCACAACGGCCTTATTGCGGGAAGTGACCACCCTCTTTGCAGCCTTGTTAAAAGTCATTGTGCCATAGACCTGATATTCTTCTTGTCTTTCTTTATGTAGCGAACAGCAGATTCATTGATCCTGTAATGGCGGCCTACAGCTGCATAGCTTTTGCCTTTCTTAAACACGTCGAGAAGTTCCGCCTTTTCTTTGATGGTAAGCATATTCCTCTGGAGCTTGGGTTCAGTGCCAGAAGCCTTAGAAGGTACAGAACATTTGGGTGGCATCATAGGACTTGAAATAAATTCAAACTTTTACGAAAATTTCACAAAAACACAACACCGCAGAGCAACACTATGCGCAGCGATCAGATGTCGATGTGAAGTAGACAAGGAGAGATGCTGAACGTATGGGCACAGTGCAGGAGAGCAAACAGACCGATGCTATGGTCACTGAGCCAATCAGCACCCAGGATACAGAACACAGTGCTGTGGTTGGTTGCCTTCCATTCCATCAGCCAATAGTGTGCCGTGTACAATCTCACGTTGGCAAACTTGCACAAGCGGTAGTGGCATACTACATTTCCATTGTGTACCGTACGGTATTCATCCGCTGATGAAATACATACTGTATTTTATTTTGATTTAATATTCTTTTAATATGTTTGAATTAACATTTTTATATTTTTTATATTGTTTTAAATTTTTTAGGCAAAAATAATTAGAATCATAAATACCTATATACTGCAAAATCCCACAATATAGCAAAAACTCTGCAATACAGAATTAGATAGATTTTTTAAAAAAAACCCATGATAGAGTGAAGCCACAATAAGTCAACTACAATATAGCGAGGGACAACTGTATATACTATGGAATACTAATGAGCCATAAGAAAAGATGTAATACTGCCATTTGTGCCCTGGGTGGTGTGGCTCAGTGGATTGAGTGCCGGCCTGTGAACCAAAGGGTCACTGGTTCAATTCCTAATCAGGGCACATGCCTGGGTTGCAGGCCAGGTCACCAGTAGGGGGCACACGAGAGGCAACCACACATTGATGTTTTTCTCCCTCTCTTTATCCCTCCCTTCCCCTTCTCTAAAAATAAATAAAATCTTTAAAAAGAAAAAAAGAAATACTGCCATTTGTTACAACATTGATGGACCTTGAGAGTATTCTGCTAAGTGAAATAAGTCAGAAAAACCTACGAATCACGATTTCACTCATATGTGGGATATAAAACTGAAACTCGTAGACACAGACAACAGTATGGTGGTTGCCAGAGGGAAAGGGGCTTGGGGGTAGTAAAGGGTAAAGGGGGCCAAACATATGGTGATGGAAGATGATTTACCTTTGGGTAATGGGCACACGTTTCAATATGCAGAGACGTACACTTGAAAACTATGATCCTATTAACCAATGTCACCCCAATAAATTTAATTTAAAAAGATAAAAAATATACAATGGTTGGAAAGGAAAAGACAAAAGTCTCATCATTTGCAGATTATGGACATAAACACAAACAACTCAAAAATATCTTCAGATAAATCTTAGAATTAATTTAAAAAGCATTTAGCTAGGTTGTTAGATACAAAAATCCACTGCATTTCTGGACATCTGCAACTAACAATTACAACGTGTATGTCCAAAAAAAGAAAGAAAAACTACTAGAGACTGTATAGGGCAGTAGGTTAAACCCTTGGGCTCTGGTATCAGGCTGCCTAGTGTCTAAACCCAGCTGCACCACTAGCTATGTGACTTTAGGCAAGCTCCTTGGTTGTTCAGTACCCTACCTTTTAGAGTTCTTATGAGGATTAAATGCGTTAGTACAGGTAAAGCACTTAGACAAGGGCCTGGCACAAAGTGAGAACTAAATAAATACAAGCTGTTACTATTGCTGTGAAGAAGTAGTTTATAGGCTTATTACCCAGAGTTTCAAGGTTCCAACCATTGGACTCCAAATCATCTCAAGGGTAAAAAGTCAGGGAGCCACCTGTCACAGGAGCCAATGTAACTCATCCATCTTTTCCCTAAGGTTAGGCACTGAACTCCCACACCCAACATATAGCTCATTACCCACACACCCTTCTGTCTACAGAGAAATTACCAGAAGCACACACCCTTTCTCTGGAGATTTCTTCCCTGATCTTAACAACACTTTAACTGGCAGCAAGTCAACAGCTTCAAGCTTCCTGTGAGTATAAAATCCAGAGTTCTTAACAGTTACCCTTCATCATCAAAAGAAAAGGCAAACCTCAGCCCCTTAGGGAAAACTAATGACAGGAGAACTGCAATGAGGTAGTAAAAGAAAGGTTTTTGTCACCAGATGGGGTGAGGGGGAATGTGTGAAGAGGTGAGATTAGGGGATTAGGAAGTACAAACCGGTAGTTGCAGAATAGCCATGGAGATGTAAAGTACAGGATAGGAAATGGGGTAGCCAAAGAACTTATACACATGACCCATGGGCATGAACAAAGGTAGGGGGATTGCCTGAGGGAATGGGGGGTACTGGGTGGAGGGGAGCAAAGGGGGAAAATTGGGACAACTGTAATAGCAAAATCTATAAAACAATTTTTAAAAAAGGTTTTCTTGCTGACTCCATTTCTTGAGGGGAAGGAGGAAGACAGTAACTAATATTTCTGAACTCCTATTATGTACCATGTACTTTTCTCATGTCTTCACAAATATGAATACATTTAATACTCCCCATAACCTGATGACATGGGTAGAATTCTTAACCCAATTTTACAAATAAGAAACAGGGTGACAGTGATTAGGTGACTTGCTTAAAGGCACACAGCTCATGGGTGACAGAAATTAGCTTCAATCCCAGATCTGTCTTACTCCAAAGACCTACAACAAGCTAGAAGACAAGAAAAAAAAATAAAGGGGCTAGTTCCTGAAAAGAAGGAGGGAAATGGTACCACATGTATAAAAGCTATTGAGTTCTTTTTTATTGAAATTTTTTATTTATTGATTGGAGGGGTGGAGAGAAGGATTGATTTGTTGTTCCACTTAATTTATGCATTCACTGGTTGCCTCTTGTATGTACCCTTATCAGAGATCAAATCTGCAACCTTGGCATATAGGGATGATGTTCTAACCAACCGAGCTACCCAGCCAGGGCTAAAGCTATGAATTTCAATTTTCCTTCTGAGACCAGAAGTGAAAATGAGAATGGGAATGCACACTATCGTGTGAAAAGAAGAGTGAAAGCAATCCAGCATGATATGCAAGTCAGTACTTGTGATGTAGCCAGATAAAATGTTGGTGCTATTTCTTGAAATGACTGAGCAATATTTTTAAAAATCCCACAAGACTATTGCCACTGTGTGACCTCATTTCATTCACTCTTTGTGAAGCCTGGGATATTCATGGCCACAACATTCATTCATATGAGCCTACTGAGACCTAGGTAGAAATAAGATAAAATCAGTTTGTGGTCCAAGGTTGGTAGCTAAAGAGCAGGATGTTCTTCTTGGGTTTTGATGTCACAAGGATCGTAACTCTTGCTGTATGGCAACACTGCTGGGCAAAGTGACTTGGTAGTTCACAAGTGATGAGTACCCCAAGGGATTTAAGTGGTGAGCAGAAGGCTAACATTTGTACAGTGCTATGTGCCAAGTATCACTGCTATCATAGCCCACCTGTCAGGGCTTTCCCTTTCTGTCTCCAGGTAAATCATTTTGTTCCTCCTTTTGGTAGTTAATCTGAATGGGCAGAAGAGGAGACAAGAGCCTGGCTTTGGAGGCAGCCCTCAGAAGTCTGCCTGATATAAGCTGATATGAGAGCCATCCAAAATAAGGGCCTCCAGGTTCAAGAACACACACACCCATACACCTCAACAATAACAAACAAATATTTTTAAAATCAAAGCTGGCAAACCAAAAGGCAGAGTCATCCCTAATCCTATCTGTGTAGGGAAAGGACTTTGGGAAGAATAACCCAGTATCTCAACCTTGAGTTATACCTGACTCAAAGAAATCCTCAGACTTGGACTGAATTTCTGACTTGGGAACTGAAAGGGAACAGGGCTAAAAGAACCACCCTATGCTGGCACCACTTGGAACCCAACCCACTGCACTAATTCTCAGGGCCACACATAACTCCTGGTACCTCCTGCCTCTAAGATAAGTTTCTCAAAAGTTGTTGTTGTTTTTTTAAAAAGTGACTGAGGAAGAAAATTCATAAACTCTCCTAAGTTTGGGAAAGTCCCTTAGAAAAAGAAGAAAAGTACTACAATTAAAGATAGAGGGCCTAGAGTTAATGGCTGTTTCTGTCAAGGGAAAATTAGCCATCTTTAGATCTCTTGAACCTGAGCTATAATTCCAGTGGTGACCAGTACTGGCCTTCCCCAGGCAAGGTTTTAAGAAAGACTAAAATTCAAACTGCCCTCCCTCAACCATAAGGAAGCCTGAAAGCATAAAGCACAAAATGGAATTCTTGTTAAAGTTTTAATATGAACAGTTAGGTTCTCTTGTCCTTCGGCTGATCGACAGAACAGTATAATGGGACCTCAAGGGGAGGCAGCCTGGCACGCCAGCTGTGCCTCAACCATTCCCAGTGGTGTGACCTTGGGCAAGTAGTTTCCAGCTGTGGGCTTCTTTCCCTCACTGAAAAATGAAGGGCTTGAACTACAGGGATTCAAAAGGCCCACTGATGTCTAGCATATTCCTGTTAGAAGTTCTGCAAATAAACCGCCACCTAAAAATGCAATAATTAGACTATAAATGAGCCTTGATAATAAGCTCCTTGGGTAGCAGAAACTATACTTGATATTTCTTGCGTACCTCACAGTCCCTAGAAGGATGCTAGGCCTGGAGTAATTGCATAATAAATGTTGTATTATATAGATTCACTGCATAGGGCCTGGCTTATCATAAGCTTTTCAAGTGCCAGGCAGTTCTCCTCAAACCTCTCTTGCACCAGACTTTTTGAATATGTCAGGTATTACCATTCATGAGCTTTTAATAAAAAGAAGAATTGCACAAAAAGACAAAGCTCCCTGTCACTTCATGTGACAAAGATTACACACCTAGTGCCAGGAGCTGTGCTCTGTATTGGAAAAGGGACAGACTTGGCCTACTGCTGGCACCCGTCCTGCAAGCTATATGAGTCAGGGTAAGTCAGTTAACCAAGCCTAGTGTGAGGCCCACTAAGTACAGTTGCTATTACATTTTAGATATCAGATCTCTCCCAATAGACTAGCAACTAACTAGCATGCAACTGGATGAGCACTTCACTAATAATAACCTACCCAAAGGCTCTCGGAATACAGAGGAGGAAATACATATGCACACACATACACACAAGCATTCAAGGGCCAGTTTAGGCTCAGAACACATTTAATCCAACCTTTCCATACTAGTGGTTTCTAATCCTGGTTGCACATTTGAATCACTTGAGGAATTTTTAAAAATACTGATGCCCAGGCCCAAGCCAAGACAACTGTATAAGAATGAGGTGGAAGAAACAGATAGTAGTTTTTTTTTTTAAACAATTCCTTAGTGACTATAAGGTGCAGCCAGGGTTGAGGACTCCTGGTCTCCACCTTCTCCATTTCCACTTCTAGTAGTAAACTTAGGGACAGGTCCAACAGACAACTCAGAGACATGCAAGAGCCATAAAATTCGATTTTGGTCACTCACAAGACTATTCTCTGAGCCATTACGATAAGTCCACCACTGCCAAAACAGTCAGGGCAACCAAATCCTAGACAGAAAGGGGCTTCCTTAACCCTCATTTAATCAGAGAAGGCAATTAGGTACACCAGCCTATGCCCCAGTCATTCCATTTATTAAAGGCTTAATCAGCCTGGGTTCTCATCCTTTGGGGGGAAGATTTTCTACTCGTAAATTGGTATTTGTCCCTTCTCAACTGCCCTACCTCTGTGCCTCATACTCAGCTTCCTTACAGCTATAAAAGCTCTCCATTCCCTTTGCAGCTTAGCACCCAGCCAGTCCTGTCCCCGCTGCACTCCTTCTGCCTCTTGGCCACTTCCTTCCTCTTCTACTTATCCCATCCTCTTTCCACTGAGCCTCCTGGACCTGGGGTGGCTGCCTCATTCCAGCAGTCCTCTTTCTCTGCCCCCTGCCTCACCTCCAGTGGCCACATAGGCAGCAAAGTTCCTATAAGCACAGCCTCCAAAAACATGTTTTCTCAGTTTCCAGATCTTCTCTTATGAATTGGCTTCCTTCATCCACTGAATCTCTTCTGCAGACATTGTTCTCCCAGGTTCCCAATCATCTTTTTGTCCTTTCATTCAGAAAATAATTTTTTCTTAATTACTAAAGAAATGTCGACTTACACCAAATTGAAACAATACAGAAATGTGTAAAGTAAAAAGTGAGTGTTCTCCTACTCTAATCACTCAGGAGTAAGCACTATTTGGTACACAGTTGACACTTGAACAATGCGGCCAAACCCCCACACAGTCAAAAATCCATGTTTAACTTTCGACTCCCCCCAAAAACTCAGTCATCCTTCAGTATCCATGGGGGATTAGTTCCAGGACCCCACTGAAGATACCAAAATCCATGGATGTGTAAATCTTTTATAAATGGCACAGAACAATGCATATATTCAGTCCTGCAAAATCGCAGATTCTCAACCATGTATTGAAAATACTGTTTCCCATCAGCAGTTGGTTAAATCCATGCATGCAAAACCTGGGGATATAGAAGGCTTACTGCGTATTTGTTGAAAACCAGCTGCATATAAGTGGACATGCACAGTTAAAACTCATGCTGTTCAATAATATATTCTTGTAGACTTTTGCAATGTGTCCAGAAAAATGCACATATAGAAGTTTGTTTGCTTTCTTAGAAGAATAGGTTTCTGTCATACATAGTGATCTATAACTTGTTTTTAATTGTAACAATATATTGTAAAATTATTTCATAGTGAATACAGAGATCAGTCTTTGTACTGATAAAAGCTGCACAATATTCCACTGGCCAGATTTTTCGTTCTGCTACAAGTGGGCTGTTTCTCAACAATATTTACCAGCTGTGATGCCATAAATCTTCTTGCATGCAACTCTTCACACATAAACATTTCCAGGGTAACTATTTAGAAGTGGATGGGTAGCTAGCCATAGACCCAGCCTGTGCTTGCCAATTCCAATGGCCTTTTCTCAAGTCAACCATGGTCTCAAACTCTCTGCATCACAAGACACATAGGACCTTACCTGAGCCTCCTGAAACTCCTTCCTCTCTTGGGTCTTCTTCTACTTCCTGGATGGCTGCATCACTGAGTGCTTTTTTCTGACTCCAAAAGTACACAGAATACTTTTCTTCATTCTCTTTCCTAACCTTCATGACGTCCTCACCTTCTCCTCCTTTCTCTTCTCTAAACAAATGCCTCCAAAATCAACATTTCTTCTAGCCTTAGCCATATCTCAATTGCCTGACAGACATTCCAGCATCAATGTCTCAGACATCTAGAACTCAATACACCCCCAAATGAACTTATGACCTTTTCCTCTAAGCCTCAGTTTCTTCATCTGAAAAAACAAAGGGCCTGGATCAGACTCATTTTTTTAAAATTAGGATTCCATTATGCACTAGATGCTGTGAGGATAGAAAAATTAATAAAAACACAGACCTTGCATTCAGGGAACACCCAATATAAGGAGTTGGGAAAATATATAAACAATTAAGTAATACAAGGTAGAAAAATGCTAAAATAGACACAAGTGCCTAAATTTGGCATGGAGGTCTGAAGAAAGTTTCACAAGAGGGAATATCTGGGCTGAGCCTTCAATGATGACTAGCATTTCAACAGGAAGATAAAAGAAAAAATACTTCTGGCTAAGGGTACAGCATGAACAAAAATATAAACTCAAGAGAAGCATGGAAGTGCATGGCACACCTATGGAAGAATGTACTAGAGGACAAGCCTGGAAAAAATAGTTAAGACCAACATCATAGAAAATCCTGAACCTTATTATCAAGAGTTCAGGCTTTCTCTAATGGGTTGATCTACTTGCCAGTCCTAGCCTATGTGATAATTCCAAATGAGTGATAGATAGTGGCTGCCTAAAATGCTATGCCAAGAAAGATTATGAACTTACATGGAGACTCACTGGGAAAGGATGTGTTCAAGTGATTAGCAAAGTTGTTCTGGGGCACCATAAGGTACATTAAGTCCTTACTTAATGTCGACAATAGGTTCTTAGAACTGCAGTGAAACAATGTATAAGATAACCATTGTTACACCAGGCTAATTAATATAAACAAGATTTAAGTTCCTATGGCATCTCATCAATATTATAAGAAAGCAACACTGAACGAAAAAATGATATTTGGAGATCTGCTGTATATGCATATGGTATAAGGCAATGGTAGCTATCAGGTAGCTATCGAAGTTTTTTCAGCAAGGGAATGGCATGACCCACATGTGTTTTACTAGTATCATTCTGGCAGCAGTAGTGCAGGAAGACAATGAGGGAAGGGAAGCTTAGTAAGGAGGCTGCTGTAATAAGCCAGATGATGATGATGATGATGATTAACAAGCAGATGAATTAGGGCAGATGAATCAAAGAAAAAAAGGAAGAAAAAGATGGAAGACATCATGAATGACAGAATCAAGATGACTCAGACTATGGAGATGGAAGGGGAAAATGGAAATGTGTCAAGGTTTCAAGGCATTTAACCTGAGTCTCTAGATGGACTTCAGTGTCCTTAGCTAATATAGAAGCACTGAAGAAAGAGTATTATTGCTTTTCATTTCAAATCCTTCAACCACTTTACTTGTGATGCATGGCTTCAAGGCTTTCAAATACCCTTGAGTACACAGGAAGGAAAAAAGTGTGATATGCATTGCTTGATGGCCTCAGTATTTATATAACATATAAACTTACCGTTCTTCCTTCTTATCAGATCACCAAAGAAATATCCAGGAATATATGATCCTAGAAACAATGGGCTAATAAACCTTTGAATGTTCATGCTCTCAAAAGATCATTCTTCCCTTTTAGCTACAGCTCACCTTATTTCCATTGATTCTCATGCTTAACCCTATGAGTGAAGAACAAAGATCATCTCTATCTTACAGATAAAAACCATAAGTCATATTTACTAAGCAGTTACTATGCACCAGACATACTTCTAAACACTTTACATGTAGCCATGCATTTAATTCTCACAGGAAGCCCACAAAGTAGATATGATTAGCCCCAACTTACAGAAAAGAAAACCATTTTTAATCACAGTAAATCTGTAGGCCTTTTAAAATTGGAAATTACAATTAAACATGTCCAAATGATGTAACTGGAATGCATATTTTATGTTTTAAGAAATTGAAGCTCTCACTATTAGAAGGTGGATCACATCTTAAAGCTTGGTGAACTCATAACATTTTGCTTGACTTAAAAGTGGTCTTTATGCCCTGGCTGGTGTGGCTCAGTGGATTGAGCGTGGGCTGTGAACCAAAGTGTTGCCAGTTCGATTCCCAGTCAGGGCACATGCTTGGGTTGCAGGCCAGGTCCCAGTGGAGGCCACGTGAGAGGCAACCACACATTGATGTTTCTCTCCCTCTCTTTCTCCCTCCCTTCCCTTCTGTCTAAAAATGAATAAATAAACTCTTTTTAAAAAAGTGGTCTTTATAATCCAACAAGAAGATCCATGTTATCCTCATTCCCCAATCCCAACCCCCAGTCTTATCATGTGACCCAGGCTACCTGGTATCCAGGTTCTGACCCCATCTGGAGGGATTCTTTGCACTAATGTCTGTGTGAAGATGGGGCTTTCTATTTTACAAGGTGCCAACCACTATCAGCACTTTGGTGGACTGGTATCATCTTTGATGTTCATGTGGTTATTTTTATTGTCACTTCTGCATTGACAGAATTCAGTAGAAGGTATGGCCATGTATGTCAATACATTGCAGCCACACCAAGAATATACTTTTATTTTGTTGTTCTCCACACTAATCAAAATAAATTTCATCTTTAATCATCGTAGCCTACACATATATCCCACTTCCTAGGCGCCAAGAGCTGTTGTTGACAACAACCCTACAAGGTGCAGGTTACTGTTGTCATCTCATTTTATAGATGATGAAAATAAGGCAGAGAGAATGAAGAGATTTTCCCAAGGTTTCCTGGCTCAGAAGTGACAGGGCCATGATGTCAATGAGATGTTGCAGAGCCTATATTCTTAACTACCACACTAAGTGCCTTATTATAAAGGAAGATTGAGGCACATAGAGTCTCCTGATTAGCCAAAACAACTAGGTTCTGTCAACTAGTCAGTGATGAAACCTATAACCAAGGTCCATGTCTGGCTGGCACTGAATCCAGTGCTCTTTCTATTACTCTTCATTGTTTACCAAGATGAATTGACCTCTCTCCTACTGGGCTGGGAGATTACTTTGAACTTTTTCCTCTTTGGCCTTTGTCACCTCTGCTAGACAAACCTTCTGAGTTCTGATATGGTCCCTTGCCCAGGAGCCTCATACAACTGTTCACTAGGAATCGATGCAGGCCTCTATTTGGAAGAAGGAAGTCAAGAACTCAATTATATCTCAAAGTGAATGGTTCCTACTCCAAACAACCACTATGTCGTGGCAGAAAAGGCTGGCTCTACACACAGGCTCATTGAACACACATCTCACTGGACTAACTGCCCAGGGCAAGAAGCCAGCAATGGGGGCACTGGGACCAGGCTCCTCTGTGATGGAGAGGAAGCGAGGACAGAAAACCACATAGAAAAAGCAGTTGCTTTTGCTATCAGGTAGAGGTTGCCTGCTGCCATGAAATCCTCATTTCCAGGCTGCAATAGACAATGATGTTTAAAAAAACACACAAGATTTTTACTTCTCTACTAGTGAGCAAGACAAAAGTGCTGGGCCTTTTATGCTGGAATGATTAGGGATGGAAGGAGACTATGTGTGGTATTCTGGAGACACAATGAACCAGGAGTCAGGAGACCCAGATCTGTTATTATCTAGCTGTGACTTTGGGCAAGTAACTTCATCTCTCTGGGTCTAAGTTTACTCATGCAGAAAACTGAAGGAGAAGTCAAACTAGACATCATCTCTGAGGTTTCCCTCTCAGCTCTGAGTTTGTGTCACTCTATTCCAACAGCCTTCAGAAAGTATTCCTATAATACTTCATCCAGTATCTATAGTCAACCAAAGGAGAAATCAGCTAGACCCAAGGGAAGGAAGAATTAGATAAACAAAAATGACCTTTGCAGAAGGCCACAAATGAGGTCGTATATAGACAATATACTAAGCATAGTCCCTGAAGCATATCTGCTCAAAAATGTTACAAGTAATTTTATTACTCCTAACTTTTCAGAGAATGTACAGATATAACCAAAATTTATAGTGAATTCTTCCTCCTAAATTAATTTTTGCCCATCTGATGTGTTTCAGTTTTACAGTGTTTAAAAGGTCCAAGGGGGGGACCCTAAACGACCAGTAGCACCAACTGTCCTTAATGGCAATGGACAGTTATGACTGGAAAGTGAGAACCCAACCCCAAAGAAGGTAACAAGCAAATAAATGTGAGGAGCCAGAATTAATTCTTAGTTCTCTGCAAACTGACTATGGAAAGTGGGGATAAAAAACAACAGGTAAAGATCACAGTGTACTTTGCAAATTATTTTCAGGATAGACCCAAAGCAGGGAGTAAGAAATTTGGGAAGATGATCCTAGACATGTGTCCATCTGAGATAACACAGCACTGGCTCTGAGGTATGGCCAAACACCACACAACCACTCAGGAGCCCAGGTGCTGCTGCAGGCTTCACATTCTTCTCCACAAATCTAATGCAGCCTTGGCCTGAAGGTCAACCCTGACCTCCTTGCCCAAGGCAACAACCCCCTGAGAGCCCTTCCCAGGACAGCTGGTGGGGGATGGGGCATTAATCTGTTCTCTTCACTCAATGGCCAGAAGCCACGCAAGCAAACACAGAAACTTGACCCTTGACTGTGGCTTGGTGCTGGCTTACAAGGCTATTCTGAAGAAAGCTGAAGTGGAAAGTCCTGCCAGCTGCTGTGCAGCAGAATGGAAATTCAAAGGTAAAAGCAGCCCCTTTCCTCAGGGTAGCCTGATATTCCTCTTGGGACTGGGAGCCCAGGAAATAGGGGAAAATGCCCACATGAAGTAGCAGCTGGCAGTGGAGGGGTTGGATGTAAAAATGCTGAAGATAATAAGGCACTTATGTACATGACCCTCAGCCACATTCCTGCAGGGTGCAGAGAATAAAGTGCAGCAACAGGCATGTACATGCTCAAGTGCCTGGAACTTTAAAAAGGAAACTCTTAACAAATGCAAACTGATGAGGAACAAGTGCTGATATGAAGAGCACCCCTTGTTACCATCTCCCCTAGGTCTTAGAACAAGCGACCTTTCACAGCTAACTTCTAACGGCTGTTGTTTCTTTGGGTTGATACTTGTTTCATAAATGCCCTCAAAGCCAGCCTCTCCCAAGAAACCAGAATAATAGCAGAAAACATGGCCTTAGCCTTCCCATTTCTCTCAATTCTGAGACTAAGGAACTCTGTATTTACCCACAATGCTGGCAGATATTCACGGAGGCCTTCCAACGGCCCTCCAACGGTGGGATGGGGCAACCCCTACCCCAAGGCTGTTAAGTTACATGACCAAGGCCTGGAAGGCTGCACGTAAAGGGGGTCTTCCTCTAATGACTGGTGGTTTAGATCCTAGAGCAAAGTCAGTTCCAAAAGAGAGTAGCTGGTCTTGAAAACAAGAGAGGTTTACCATATCCGTGTAATTGACAATTTTTTTCTATCGATCTGCTGATATGTAAGTGAAAGCACAATGAAAAATCTCTCCTGGGGAGCAAATTTTCCACCACCATGCTTCTCCTTCAGCAAAAATACTGGTGCATTTTAAATTCTCCCTTCTCCTAGGAGCTCTGGGAGCAGCTCTTCTCCAAAAATTACCCAACCCTGGTAACAGGTGGCACTTTAAAAAGTTACACTCCCTCAAGCAAATGAAATATAATAAAAAAGTGAAAAATAAATCCATGCACCTGTCTCTGCCCACCCACCTCCAAACCACTCTTTTCATACTTCTGTAATGGACTCACCAGATTCCTAGGCTACCAATCTCGAGACAGCTTGCATCATGGAGCCAGCCCATTGATGAAAAGCAGGAATAATTAAGCCAAGAGGTCCCTGGGAAGTCAAGCTTCCCACCAGTGAGAGCCTTCCTCCAAATTCTTTACCTAGGACTGCACAATTTAAGGTAACATTCAAATTACTCACAAAACTGTCCTTAGGTCTCAAGCAGCCAAGCCACCCTGCCCCACAGAGATTACTTGGGTGCCAACTTCATACAACCAATATTTTTGCCCACTACATAAAACAAAGATGCCAAGCAGCTTTTCTTGGGTGAGGTTCTTAAAACTGCCTTTCTATAGCTAATCCCTATCAACTTATCCCAACATCAAGCACCCAAGTTCACAGCAGCAGCCACCATTGTAATAATGATGTGATCATCATCATTATCACAGCTAAAATTTATTGAATGTTTACTCTGTGCCAGATACTATCTTAAGTGCTTTATTAGTAGTTTTTCATTTAATACCTACAACAGCCCTTCAGATTAGGTATGGTTATTATCCCATCTTACAAATATGGAAACTTGGGCTCAGAGAGGTTAAGTAAATTTCCCAGGGTTACACAGCTAGTGGTAGGATTTGAACCCAGGCCTTTCCCACCCTAAAGTCTGTACTGTTATCCAGTGTGCCACCACTGTCTTGAAATACATAGTACTAATACTACTACTATGAAGAACTGTTGACATTTGTCGAATGCTCACAGTGAACCAGAGCTTCTACTACATGCTTGATTTAAATTATTTCATTTTCGCCCGGCTGGTGTAGCTCAGTGGATTGAACGCGGGCTGGGAACCAGAGGGTCCCGGTTTGATTCCCAGTTGGGGCACATGCCTGGGTTGCGGGCCAGGTCCCCAGTGAGGGCCATGTGAGAGGCAACCATACATTGCTCTTTCTCTCTCCCTTCTCCTCTCTCTGAATATAAATAAATTTTAAAATAAATACATAAATAAATTATTTCATTTAATCCTTACAACAACCCTATCAGGTAGGAACTATTATTATTCCCATTTTACAGATGAGTGAAATTGAGGCTCAGAGCTATTAAGTGACGTGCCTAAAATCATGTGGTGATGAAGGTCAATAACAAATACAGGAGATAGGGTCCAAAAGCTCAACCCACTAAGCTGAGCTTACATTCGGAAAAAGAGGCATTTAGTCAGACTCTCTTCTGTATCCCAGTCCAAACCTACAGGGTCCCAGCAAGAATCTGGCAAGTCAATGCCAGATTCTCCCTTTGAAGCCTCTTTAACCCTTCAGTGTACATGCCAACAACTTGGATCTGATTGATCTAGGAAGATGATCACAACTCTAAAAGTCTCTCATCACCTCCTTTTTCCCTCAACCTGACTTCTGAAGGAAGTACCTCATTTCCAGCAGTCTCTTCTAATGCTCTGCGAAGAACATCTAATAAGTGTTTACCTAGGGCTCCCAGAGCCACAGTTAAGGGCCTTAATGTGCAATCTAGCTCTGCACCTTATTTAATCAGCACCTGAGTGAAATGTGTTTTTTGCTAGCAACAGCCAGAGCACAGTTGGCCAGAGTTTTTCTGCAAACAAAGCTCATCCACTAGCAAGGGCAATCCAATTCACAGGCAAAATGTACTCTGAGTTTATGCCAACGGTGGTATGTAATGGAGATAGGGAGACTGAAGGCATTAGAACGGGTTAATGCTTCCTTCCTCCTCCATATAATGTTGCTTCTCCCTCCTCTACCCACCTAAACACCTGCCCACAGGGCATAATTTGGACTGTTTCTATCAACAGACCAATACTTTCTAACCTCGTAGCTCCTGCCACCTATTCCCCTCCCACAGAACTACCCAGCCCAGGAGAAGACTCATCCCTTCTTCCCTCAGACATTTCCTCCAGCTACTACTGGAAAGGAACTGGAGTCAAGACATCCCCCAAATCCTCCCCCTTCAGGAGCTCAGGCTGGCAGCATGTCTAAGTCCCTTGACATACCAGGCACTGCCAGATATTCAAGCCATGCCCTGTTTAGCTGGCAGAGACCTGAGTAAGCAAAGAGTACTGGCACCCAGACAAGGAGGAGTCCTCTCCAAGCATTCAGATTTAACCGCTGAGCCCAAGCACCTTAGAAGCAAACTTATCCTGGGGGATCAGCAAGTAGGGTAGCAAGACACTGATAACCCCAGTTCTCTGGGTGGGACAGGTTGGGGAAGAGGCCAAAAACTGGGCAGGGAACAAAGGCCACAGCTCAAAAACACTGGGCTACACCTCACCATTCGGAGATCAAATCATGATAACAAGGACCTTTTTAAAACTCATTCCCCCCTCCATGCACAGTTGAGTCTATGGACCATTCATACTTCAATATGAATCTCTTAAATGGAAATGCTTTCTTCTAGTTCCATCTTAAATATCACCTCCTCTGATGCACTGGGCATTTTAAATTGTACGAGAAATTGTTTTGGAGCTTGGAGTACTCTGGATGGAGGCAAGCTTGCATGGGGTAGGTGGGGGAAGGGACCTGAAAGCAGAGAAGAAAGAATAGGAAAAAGAAAGGATAGCATCACATTTCATTAGTTCTGCTGCAGACTTCAGTGGGTGCATTAAGCCCACAATGAGCCATTAAAAATCATCTTCTGGTTATAGGCTGGATGACTGCTATCTCATTTTTTTGTATTTAATGTCTGCTCACTCTCATCAATGTTCTGTCTGTCTGTCCTTAACAGTGTGAGCCCCACTTTGGGCAACACAGAGAACACTACCTCACAAGCCGTTATATTGTTCCAAGGATTCATGGACAACTGCAGCTGTCTTATTAACAGCCAAGAAACAACAGAGTGTTCTACAGTTTTACTTGATTTGCCAAGGGAAAAATAAGAAATCTGTCCCGATAACTATCTGAATGACTCCAAGTTACAGTTGAGACACTTTCCTGTGAAAGACAAAGTAACTTTGCCTTTGCACATATTTCCTATCCCATGAATTGCCTTCTTTCCCTCAACATCCAGTGAACTCCCACTCATTCATTCACACATGTTCATTGAACCCTATTAGAGGCACTAGAATAGAAAACAAGACACACAAGGATGTCCACTCTTATGAAACTAATGTGTTTCCTTCATGATCCAGCTAAAATGTCACCCCCTCTAGGAAGATTTTCTTAATCACACTAGAATAGAAAAAAGACCTTCTGTCCTCTATGCTTTGTTAAAATCTTTTACTGTACATGTCATGCTGCAATTTAGTTGATCTTTTTTCTTGCCTGTCTCACCTAAACTGTGGACAACAGGAGGACAAAGAATGTTTCTTGTTTATCTTTGAATCTCCAGTGCCTGACACAATGCTTGACATATAATAGCACTAGATAAATGTTCGCTGAATGGACACAAAAATGAATAAATTCCCATGAGCATTTAAGAGTCCTACAAGCAGAGTGAACATGCAATAATTATGTGTCAATATTTTCTATTGTTAGTTCCTGAAGATATTAGAGGTTGGAAGGAAGAAGAGGGAATGTAGAAGGACTAGAAGGTGCTAAAGAAGGCCTGGCTGAAATACTCCATTGACATAACTCCCAGTCACCAAACAAGCCACTGGGACTGTAAAGCCATATCACAACAATTTGAAGCCCTCAACCTCTAATGTCAATCACATAATGTAACAGCTATATAAACACTGAAGTACTGCCAGAAGACTAAATGCCCTGCCCACAGGGCAGTTATGCCAGACACAATGAGAATGTGAACCAACTTTCCACCTAAAACATTAACTACTAAATAATGTCTCTCAAAGCAGGGTCCAAAGTTCACCAGCACCAGAATTACTCAGGAGCTTATAATAAATGTAGATCCATCCTTACCCTGCACGCCTACTCAGACTCTGTGTAGAGAGCCAGGCATCTGCATTATAACAAGCTTCCAAGGGACTCTTTCACAAAGGAAGTTCAAGAATCACTGCTCTCCACATGCATAGTCTCTTCATATCCTCTCAGCCAGTTATTGGCAGAAGAGGAGCACCTGAGACAAGACACCCTCCATTTAACAAACCATATGAAAGATCATAGATGTGTTAAAGCTCAACGGGAGGAGGATCCTTTCACAATGTATACCTATAATAAACCATCTTGTTGTACCCTTTAAATAATCTCACAGCCTTCTTTGTTAATTATACCTAAATAAAGCTGAAAAAAATAAAGCAAAAATTTTAAAAAGACAGGAAAGACCAGGAGAAGTTGAGAAACTTGGCTATTCTTGCAGAGGGTACCTTAATGAGGCATGATGGCAACCAGCTACCCAGTGAAAAATACCAAAGGGAAGACTGATTGATAGAAAGTGAGTCACTGGCCTAAGAACACTTGTTAAAAAAATTTGAGCCCTGGCTGCTGTGGCTCAGTGGATTGAGCATGGGCTGTGAACCAAAGGGTCGCCAGTTCAATTCCCAATAAGAGCACATGCCTGAGTTTTGGGCTAGGTCCCCAGTGGGGGCTGCGTGAGAGGCATCCCCACATTGATATTTCTTTCTCTCCCCCCTTCCAGTTCCCTTTCTCTAAAAATAAATAAATAAATAAAATGGTTTTTTTTATTTTAGTAGGGCAGGGGAGAGTAATGGGGGTGGTAAATGGGAACAACTATAATTGAAAAACAATTCAAAAATTTTTTAGAGTCAAATAAAAAATTTTGAAAATGTATATGATATTAAAGAATAAAAAGAAAGTAGGCATGTCCAGATGTCTACAAAGGGATTAAGACCGAGATCCTACAGCATAATTTCCTCATTACGATGAAAGGGAGAGATTACTTTGGGCAGAAAATGGGCGGGCCACAGTTCTAATAACCAGCTCTTTGTGATGGAAATTCACCAAAAAGGAGTGTGAGCTGGAGCCAAAACTGCCTCTCTCCTCTGGTTATTTGAAAAAAACAGACAGGAGATTCTCCTAATGGGCACAAGGAGACATAGGAACCATGCCCATGGGACCACAAGGGAACACAGACAGGGTGAAGGGAGAGAAAAGAAAAAAGGGAATAATAAAGTCAGCTATGTCAGTCAGTCAGTCAGCATTATCTAGGCACACATTAAACAAGTAATGTGCATGTACACTATTGTATTAAGCTCTGCAGGGGATTACAAAGAAAAAGACATACTATTCCTTTCCAATAAAAAACAAAAAAGTATTCCCACTAATAGTGGAGACTGAATGAACAGGCAAAAACAAGCGATCCAGTCAAACACTTAAAGAATTATCTGCCTGCATACAAAGGTATACTTTAAAGAGCCAAAAGTCTGAAGAATGTTCACGGAGTTTGGAAACGAAGACAAAAGGTGTTACTAAAACGACTGGAATAGTCCTGGCTGGTGTGGCTCAATGGATTGAGCGCCAGCCTGCGAACCAAAGGGTAAGCCGGTTTGAGTCCTAGTCAGGGCACATGCCTGGGTTGCGGGCCAGGTCTCCAGTAGGGAGCACATGAGACGCAATCACACCTTGATGTTTCTCTCCCTCTCTCCCTCCCTTTCCCACTATCTAAAAATAAATAAATAAAATCTCTAAAAAAATAAAATGGAATAACTGGAGTCGGGCCAAGGTCATCTGCAAGGAAGAGAATCTTCAGAGGAGTGCCTATAGAGGGGAGGAACACATGGCAAATCCCATGAAGATGACGACAAAGGTGGCACATTTATGGGACAAAAATTCAGGGGTCCTGTGGGTTACCCCCTGAGTAGAAGCCAGCAATATACTGTTACACAAAAGCAAGCCCCACAACAGATTATATTAACATGTGCATGGTGAGAGAAGGCTGGCAAGTACATCTTTCCTCTCTTCTAGCTGTGGGTTGGGCCTCTGGTTAATTTCAGCATCCACTTCTATAGACTGTGCATTAGAAGGGTATGCAGGCACAGGCCAAGATCCAGAGAAAAGCGACAGAATGGATTACAGGAATGGACGGTAATGGCTATCAAGAAAGGTGTGGATCAGTGGGTTGGGCACTGTCCCGAAAACTGAAAGGTCACTGGTTCAATTCCCAGTCATGGCGCATGCCTGGGTTGTGGGCCAGGTCCCTAGTTGGGGGCGTGTGAGAGACAACTGATTCATGTTTCTCTCACAATCGATGTTTCTCTCCCTCTCTTTCTTCCTCCCTTCCCCCTCTCTCTAAAAATAAAGAAAATCTTTTTTTAAAAAAGAAAATTGAAAAGGAATTGAGGTTTGTCAGTTTCTGAGTCTGAGATCAAACTATATTAGCCATCTGTCAACTTTGATCAGCTTTATCCAGTTTCTCTATTTAAGTGACCACACAGTTATTCAGAGGATTAAAATGCTTTGTTTGCTCTGGGCCCCTTTCACAGAGAAGATAGGGATAGGAAAAGGTTAAATAATTTGCCCAGGTTCCCTAGCAGGCAATGAGCTCAACTAGCATCATAATTTTAAATCCCAGGGCTGTCTGCACGCCATTTAATCCACCAATCCACACTATTTCTCTTTATAATGGATGCCCTCAAAAGACCATAACAATGAAAGATGTAAAAATTCTCTGCAAATTTCCATGTGGGAAAAATAAAAGAAAATAAAAAGGAATGTCATGCCTCACTGCTGAGGCCCATATAAACATCATCCCTTTGTGTCCCCCTAGACTGATGACACAGGACACAGTCCATCTGATAAGCTGTCAGCAGATGGCTGGATCCCTCATTGTACCCATTAACCACCAAAGTAAATTCCAAATAGGAGCTGTTAACCGTGCTCCAGACAACAACAGATAGGGATGAGGAGGTATGGCTGGTCTGAAGTCAAAAAGAAGGGGTGGGTTGCCCTGGCTGGTGTAGCTCAGTGGATTGAGCAAGGGCTGCGAACCAAAGGGTCACCGGTTCGATTCCCAGTCAGGGCACATGCCTGGGTTGCAGGCAAGGTCCCCAGGGGGGCCACATGAGATACAACCACACACTGATGTTTCTCCCCATTTCTTTCTCCCTCCATTCCCTTCAGTTTAAAAATAAATAAATAAAATCTTAAAAAAAAAAAAAGAAGAAGGGGTGGGCACACACAAAAAATCGTAGTTCTCAAATCCATGAGGTTTTAAAAGAATGGGGCTCACTCAATATTACTGGCTAAAAACCAGTGGCTTGGGGTTACGGGAATGATAGCATCTATTATTATTTGCCAAATAACCCAGCCTGACTTCTGTACATATAACCTTGAGGGTTAAATGCAGTTACTGTGCCTCACTAAGTTCATTGCCCCATCAGGATATGTTGACATGGACAAATACAGAACCAACAGGAATTGGACAATTAGACAACACATTCAAAATGGGATTTTTCTGTTAAGTTTCTAAGGCAGAAACGATACAACTGTACATACATAAGAGATAAATGGCCACTAAGACCACTGGTCTTTACAGATACAATCGGTCAAGCTGTCTGGCATTTTAACCCTTCTGCTGAGAAACTGTAGATTTTAGGGCTTAAATAGCTGTGAGAATCTCTTTCTGCTAAAGCCCCAATTTCCGCTGCAGCAGCTCAGTTCTTAAGCCACCTCTGCCACTAACTTGGCTGTGTGATTTTTGGTAAACAGCATGACCACTCAGTAAATTCATTTCCTGTCACCCACACGTGCCACACTAATGTGCATAAGAGGACTAGCCATGCTTGGAGAAATACTTATTGTTGTAATTGGTAAATGCCACTGATATTCAGCAAGCAGTTTAACGATGGTGCTGCTTACTGATCCTGCTTGAGGATCCAGCTTGAGTTTAGATGTGAGGTGATACTGCTTCAATCATACAAACCTATATCAGTCCATAGTCACAGGGTTTTTGAGAAATCAAACATGACCAAAAAGAAACCTGACACCAGGAATATTAATCAAGAACAGAACTTAGGCACAAAAACTGCCCTTCCTAATGCTTCTAAAGCTGGCAATGTGGCTAAGGGGAGGGTCTGTGTAACAAAGTTTTAAGAATTAAATATTTTACAGACTGCAAAATGGGAGATGGGGAGACTAACCAACTTCCCTCCAACTCTTCTATTCCCCAGCCTAAAGCAATACCATCCTTGTTACAGACAAACCTGCACCGACTCTGAGGAACAAGGCCTTTCTATAAAGCCAAAATTGAGTCATCCTGTTGGGAGACATACATGAGAAATGTTTCTGCTAAGCTCTCCCTTTTATTTCAGCTCATGTCTCCCTTCCCTTATGAGGACCTGTGATCTCAGTAGAATTTACTGCCATAATGTAGCCTAATTCAGCTAACTGACTTGCCAAAACATTTCTTGATACTTAGTATCTCCCCTTTGGAATATACATAGTCACAGGAAACATTTTAACATCTCTTTGTCCAGGCTCTAGCCTCTCTAAGAACCCTTTCTTAACCTTAATAGGAAAATGTATGTGAAAATGCCTTAAAATAAACAGTAAAGTACTAGATAAATATAAGGTAATATTAACCATACTTACTATCATTACTCATTGCTGCAACCAAGTGAGAAAACTGTTTCCCACCATCTGTTGTGAATATTTAAGGACTCACATCAACTTTTTAAAATCCACACATTCATGCTTCGCAGGAAGAGCCATAGGTAGGGTATGGAACATTGGAGTCATCACAGACTAAGTTCCCCAGTAGGCTAGAGATTACTATTTAAATGACACAAAACAGAGACTTAGACGTAAAGGGTAGAAGAGTCTAATCCTGAGTGAGCTCAAGGATTCCTCAGCATAACTCTGTTCAGAGCTTGAGCTAAGTACAGGACAATAGAAAATACACAGGTGACAGGAATCAGTCCATAGCTCCCCAAACATCCATCTCTCTGCAGCAAAAAGCTCTAAGTGCCATCATCATCTACACATACCCCCAAAGGTAATCTGGTCAGGTTAACTTTTCTGGAGAGACAGAGGTAGCAGCAAAAGATGAATAAGGATGAAAGATGAACAAGTCCACCTGACCTCAGCAGAGAAGAAACAAGTTTCCTTTTTCTACCCAAAAAGGTCAAAATCATTTCTAAGATAGTTATCTGTTGCATCCCCAGCCACTGCTTAAAGGAGAAAAGAATCACGGAACATGGGCTGTCAAGAGCTAGAAGTGAAACTGTTTCATTTTGCAGATGGGCAAATTGAGGTCCAGAAACAGGTACTTTCCCCAAAGTCACACAACTAATTAATGCCAGAACTGTCTCCAGAGATTTCTAAAAACCTCTCAAAACCTTTCCACTAAAAACCATGGTACTGCCAGTTTTGACGTCATCACAGCAGCAGCAGCCCCAGTCGGGCTGAATTTAGTCCTTTGTTGACCTTCTAGATATGTGGCTGCCAGAGGCCTCAAGACCCCTTTGTGTGGAACAGGCACCCTCTGACCCTGACCACCTGCCATCCGAAAAAAGCACTCCTGTCCCAAGAGACTCACACAGCAGCGGCTGAGATGCGTTGTTTCCTCTCATTAACAAAAAGGCCATTCATTTAAAAAAAGAAGAGGACTGGCTCAAATTTAACACAGACGGTCTAGCTGGGAGAACCCTGGGTTTCCTTCCTGTGAATGGCATCACTTCCCAAGAAGCCCTCTCTTTAAAAGAAAATCCTGCCCCTTCCGACCCTTCTTGATGATGAGAGCCACCCAATTAATAGCAGCCTTTTATTCCAAAGCTATCTGCATCTGTTGCTACATCTACAAAATGGGAAGGGCTTGACGCCGTGTACCACATTTTACAGATTGGGAAACTGAGGCCAGGAACCTGCACTGAAAGGAGCTCCTAGAACACAGAGGTAGCAAGCAGGTGGGGCACAAGTAGACATTGCCATGCTGATCAGCCTCAGGCTCCCCACAGAGGCTGCCCTGCCATTCCACTGACAGCTTGCAAGTCCAAAGAGGGTTGGTTACCTTTCCTACCCAGATGATAATTCATCTTTTGGCCACAGAGAAGTGACTTCGCTATCTCTGAGCCCCCACCAGGACTGTAAAATGGAGACAATAATCTTAACCTGCTGCCCCAGACAGGGCTGTCACAAGCCTCCTGAGAATAACCTACAGATATAAAAGCAATAAAGATTCTAACAAGAGGTTTCACCTATTTTTGTATCCATAAACTAAGTAGAGAGTTGTTTGTGCCTGTAAACTGTATATTTTAGTACTTTGTGTATCACTCTGCTTCTTTCACTGACTACTATGTGTTCAAGATTTATTCATATTGATTCTTGTAGTTCCAGTGGAATGCCAACTGGAACTCATTCTAATTACTACATACATACACCTAAGTTTATTTTTCTATTCTCCTTTGGAGGGATTAAAACCTAAAATAATTTAGATAATTTTCAACATTTCACTGCTAGAAATAAATAATGCAGTGAACACTCAAAAAAAAAAAAAAAAGAGGTTTCAAAACCATCCCTGAATAAAAAACACCAGGTTCTCTACCACCTGAAATTTAACAAAAGATTTGTTTCCCTTTCTCCTCTTCCTTTTCCTTCATGATTTTATAGTCTCAGAACATCTCTTCACACAGAGTAATCTTGGTCCTCAACCAGATTATTTTTATGTATCTGGCACTTTCCTTTTCAATCCCACTTGTTTTCCTTAGCATAGCTAATGAAAGGTTAAGAAATCAGCTCTCTGAGTGCTCCTGGACCATGACAGGAGATAGAATAAAAGTGATAAGATAGAAAGGTTTCCAAAAAAATTATAATAAATACTCTCTCATCATGGATAGAAACCACCAAGCCAAAGTTCATGAGTCAGCCTGGGGCCTGTTTCAAAGTGCAGTTAGTAAGAGCTTGGTGCTGCTCCAACCCTCAGAATTCAAAGGCAGACCTCACCCTAATAGTGTAAACTCCAAAATGAAAGAATAATTAAGGAAAAACTGCACAAGTATTTCTCCAAAGTACTGTCATGGAGACAAGGAACCTTATGTGATCATCTCCAGGAAAGAAATGTCACCAGGCCTCTGGGAATTAACTGTGACAGAGGGCATGGGGGCTGGGCCATGCTCTCCAGATGTGATTCAGAAAGGGCACCTGGCTGGGGCTGGACTTCCTGCTTGTGAAAAGCCCCAGCAGGGCTGGGAGGGTACAGGCAGCCAGCCTGAGTGCAAGTTGGCTCTGGCACTATGCTCCTCCCCTCCAGTGTGAGGCTAATGCATTGTTCAGAGGTGAAAGAAAGCAAAATCTAAGATATGCACAAAAACAGATCTGTGGAAAATCTGTTTTAAGAGTCCCCCTTTCTGCAGGGATGAGGTGCTCTACACTGCTGTATGTCTTGAGCACACAAGTGACTTATCACTAAGGCTGCACAGGAAAAATTCAACAAACTCACATGCATCATGGTGACCAGGTGACAGGGGTTGAGCAGGTAGATGACGGTCTTGGTGGCGAACTTAAAGCCCACCTCCACCCCGAAGGTCAGGCACAGGGCTACTAAGAGCAGATTCTTGCTCAGGGTCTCCTTGCCTTCCTCTGGCCGCTGGGTCACCTGCTCTGGCTGGCAGCCACGGCCATC